>APFE030671083.1:6087-44228 GCA_000404065.3 Pinus taeda | reverse complement strand
CTTTTTAATTGCAACTAGGAGCTTGCATAGTAGCATTGATTGATTGTTGCTAGACCCGTTCTGGGCTAGTAGGGATCGCCTCTATCCGTAGAGGGGATTTACCTCTCCAACAACATTGACTGGAAAATATTCTGAGAAAACGATCAAAACATAGAAGAGTTTATTATGAAATTTAATTGGCACAATCTAACTAATCAATGTTTTAGATTTTTCACCACACTCTGATGATTCAATTTTTGGTGAGATCCTGATTTTTGCTACTTAAAATGTGCTTTTGGATGCATAAATAGATTCAACATCGTGAAAAACCCCAAAAATACTCGGATTATGCAGATTTCATAGCTCAAACTTGTGATTCCAACAAATCCCTATTGGATTTTGGACAAAATTGACCAAAAAACATGCCCAAAAAGGACCAAAATGTACAAGAATTAGACTACAACGTTCAGTTGGTGTCATTTAACTATTATATGTTTTGTCATTTTTCAATGAAATTTTATGATACAATTTTTTGTGAGACCGTGGTTTTATGTTTTTTAAATTGTGTTTTTGAATGCATTAATGAATTCATCTATTTAAAAATCCCCTACAACACTCGGATTATGCGGATTTTACAACTCAAACTTGTGATTCCAATAAAGCCCTATTGGATTTTGGACAAAATTGACTGAAATATGCCCAGAAAAGGGCCAAAACATGGAAGAGCTAGACTACCACATTCAATTGGCATAATCTAACTATTCAATGTTTTGTTTTTTTTCTCTATACTATGATGATACAATTTTTTGTGAGATCGTGACTTTTTGTTGTTTAAAATGCATTTTTGGATGCATTCAACACCCTGAAAAACCCTATAGCACTAGGATTATGCAGATTTCACAGCTCAAACTTGTAATTCCAACAAAGTCTTGCAACCAAAAAATATGTCCAGAAAAGGACTGAAACATAGACGAATTAGTCTACAACATTTAATTGACTCAATATAACTATTCCACATTTTCGACCTTTTTCGTTGGAATTCAATGATAGAATTTTTTCTGAGATCATGGGATTTTGTTGTTTAAAATGTGTTTTGGCATAAATGGATTCAACACCCTAAAAAATCCATAGAGCACTTAGATTATTCATATTTCACAACTCAAATTTGCGATTCCAACAAATACTTGTCGAAATTTGAAAAAATTGATCGCAAAAGATGCCAAGAAAAAGACCAAAATGTAAAAGAGTTAGACTATGGAATTTAATTGGTGCAATCTAACTATAATTCTACAATTTGAATTTTTCATCTTAATCTAATGAGATAATCGTTTGTGAGATTGTGATTTTATGTTGTTTAAAATGCGATTTCGAATGCATAAATGGATTCAACACCCTGAAATTCCCGTGGATCACTTGAATTATGCAGATTTTACAACTCAAACTTGTGATTCCAACATATCCATGTCATATTTTGGACAAATTAACTGAACAATATGCGCAAAAAATGACCAAAATGTACAAGATTTAGACTACAACATTCAATTGGCACAATCTAACTAATTTATGTTTTGGTTTTTCTCGCTAGAATTTGGTGATACAGTTTTGCTGAGTTATGGTTTTTTGCTGTTTAGAATGTGTTTTTGAATACCTAAATAGATTCAACACCCTGAAAAATCCCTAAAGCACTCATATTATGGAAATTTCATAGTTCAAACTTGGGATTCCAACAAATCACTACCAAATTTTGGACAAAATTGACTGAAACATGCCTAGAAAAGGACCAAAACATTCAATAGTTAGAATATGACATTCAATTAGTGCAATCTAACTACACTATGTTTTGGGGTTTTTCACCACAATTTAGTGATACACTTTTTTGTGAGATCATGGTTTTTTGTTGTTCAAAATGCATCTTTGAATGCGTAAATGAATCAAACAGCCTGAAAAATCCCTATAACACTATTTCACAGCTCAAGCATGTGATTCCAACAAATTCCTATCAGATTTTGGACAAAATTGACCAAAAAATATGCCAATAAATGTTAGGGTCCAACCCTAACCCCTTTATTTATGTAATAAACCCAACTTGCTGAGTCATAGTCATAGTTAGCTAGAGAGTAAATAAGGCTCACATTAATATTTGTAAGTGGTTGACCCGCATTAGAGAAAAGGGAACACAGTTAGTTGTAAATAGACCATAGTTAATAACTAAAGTGGTTAACCCATGTTATGCAAGAGACCACTAATAGTTAGGGTTTTGGATGTCATTTAGCTATAAATAGTCTTAGTTAGTAAGGGAAATATCATCAAGCCTTATTGTAATCGAGCTCTGCTCTTCTGTATGTTGCCCCCTCGAAGAGGCAAGTGAACATTGAATCAATTTCTAAATAATAAAATACTTTTTTTTTCTCATTTTATTCTGTGTTCTAGGCTATATTTCTTCGTATTTCTGGTATTTTGGAATTTCTCGTAGGTCAAGAGCATAACAAGAAAGGACCAAGACATAGAAGAGTTAGACTACGACATTCAATTGATCCAATTTAACTATTCTATTTATTGGCCTTTTTCACAGGTATTTGATGGTACAAAGTTTAGTGAGATTGTAATTTTTAGTTGTTTAAAATGTGTTTTTGATTGCATAGATGGATTCAACACCTTAAAAATTCCCTAAAACGTTTGGATTATGTAGATTCCACAACTCAAACTTGTAATTCCAACAAATCTTTGCCATATTTTGGACATAATTGGCCAAAAAATATGCCTAGAAAATGATCAAAACATAGAGTGTTCAGCTACACATTTAATTCACACAATCTAACTATATTATGTTTTGGTTTTTTACACCATAATCTAGTAATAAATTTTCTAGTGAGATCATGGTTTTGCAATTTTGGATGCACAAATAGATTCAACATCCTGAAAACCCCTAGATCACTCGAATTATGAATATTTCATAGCTCAAACTTGTGATTCCAACAAATCCTTATTGGATTTTGGACATAATTGAGTAAAAAATATGCTCTAAGATTACCAAAACATAGAAGAGATAGACTATTACATTCAGTTGGTACAACCTAACTATTCTACATTTTGACCTTCTTCGATGGAATCTACTAATACATTTTTTTGTGAGATCATGGTTTCTTATTTTTTTAAATGCTTTTTTGAATGAATAAGTGGATTCAACATGCTTAAAAGCCCCAGAAGCACTTAGATTATGTAGATTTCACTGCCCAAATTTATGATTCCAACAAATCACTTCTAGATTTTGGACAATTGACAAAAACTTGTGCCGAAAAAATTACCAAAATTCTGAAGAGTTAGACTACGTCATTCAAATGGCACAATCTAACTATTCTACATTTGATTTTTTTTTGTTGGAATCTAGTGATACAATTTTGGAGATATCATGGTTTTTTGTTGTTTGAAATGTGTTTTTTAATGCCTAAATGAATTTAACACCCTAGAAAACCCCTAGAACACTTATATTATGTAGATTTCATAGCTTAAACTTATTATTCCAATAAATCCCTACTAGGTTATGGACAAAATGACCAAAAAAAGTTCCCAAAAAATGACCAAAGCATAAACGAGTTACACAATGGCATTCAGTTGGTGCGATCTAACTATTATACATTTTAGATGTTTCCATTGGAATCCAGTTTTCTAATTTTCAGTGAGATCGTGGTACTTTTATTGTTTAAAATGTGTTTTTGAATGCATAAGTGGATTCGATACCATGAAAAACTCTTGGAGCACTCAAATTATGCATATTTCATAGTTCAAACTAGTGTTTCCAACAAATCCTTGTTGGCTTTTGGACAAAACTAATCAAAAGGTGCATCTAAAAAGGACCAAAGCATAGAAGAGTTAGATTATGACATACAATTGGCACAATATAACTATTCCACATTTTGGCTTTTTTCATAACAATTATTGTGCTTTTTAGTGTGATAGTGCTTTTTAGTTGTTTAAAATGTGTTTTTGTATGCACAAATGGATTTAGCACCCTGAAAAACCATTGGATTAGTTAAATAATGAAAATTTCATAACTCAAACTTATGATTCTAACAAATATCTACATGTTTTTGGACAAAATTGATCAATAAATATACCTAGAATGGGACCAAAATGTAGAAGAGTTGAACTATGGAATTTAATTAGCGCAATCAAACGATTCTATGCTTTGGTTTTTTTCGTCGAAAGCCAATGATACAATTTTTAGTGAGATGGTTTTTTGTTGTTCAAAATGCATTTGTGAATGCATAAATGGATTAAGCACCCTAAGAAACCCTCGAAGCTCTTGGATTATCTAGATTTCACAACTGAAACTTGTGATTACAACAAATTTCTATCTAATTTTGGACAAACTTGACCTAAAAATATGCCTAGAAAAGGACCAAAACATAGAAAAGTTAGAATACATCATTCAATTGGCGCAATCTAACTATTCTATGTTTTGAATTTTTTGTTGGAATCCATTGATACAATTTTTGAAAGATTGTGGTTATTTTGTTATTCAAATTGTGTTTTTGAATGCATAAATGGATTCAACACCTTGAAAAACACTTGGAGCACAAGAATTAAGTAGATTTCATAGTTAACATTGTAACTCTAACAAATTCCTATAGGATTTTGGACAAAATTTATTGACAATATGCCTAGAAAAGGACCAAAATGTACAAGAGTTAGACTAGTCATTCAATTGGTGCAATCTAGCTATTCTATGTTTTCGTTCAATAGAATATGATGATACAATTTTTTGTGTGATTGAGGTTTTTTTTTGTTTGAAATGGATTTTTGAATGCATAAATGGATTCAACACCCTCAAAAACCCCTAAAGCACTCAAATTATGTAGATTTCATAGTTCAAACTTGTGATTCCAACAAATTCCTGTTAGATTTTGGACAAAATTGACTGAAAATATCCTAGAAAAAGGACCAAAACATAGAAGGGTTAGTTTATGGCATTAAATTGACATAATCTAGCTATTTAATAAATTTCTTTTTCACCAAAATCTAGTGATACAATTTTTTGTAAGATCATGGTTTTTTTTGTTTAAAATGCATTTTTGAATGCATAAAAGGATTCAAGACTGGGAAAAACCCCAAAGCACTTGGATTATGTAGATTTTACAACTTAAACTTGTGATTCCAATAAATCCCGATCATATTTTGGACAAAATTGACTGAAAAATTGCCCAAAAAATGACCAAACATAAAAAAGTTTGACTAGAGCATTCATCTGGTGCAATCTAACTATTATACATTATGTATTTTTCATTGGAATCTAGTGCTATGATTTTTGGTGAGATTGTGGTTTTTTATTGTTATAAATTTGTTTTTGAATACATAATTGAATCCAGCACCGTGAAAACCCCATAGTGCACTTGGATTATGCAGATTTCACAGCTCAAACTTGTGATTCCAACATATCCCTCCCAGATTTTGGACAAAATTGATCGAAACATATGCTAAAAAAAGGACCAAAATGTAGAAGAATTATACTATGACATTCAATTGGCACAATCTAACTATTTTACATTTTGATATTTTTTTCAAAATTAGGTACTACAAATTTTGGTGCAATCATGGCTTTTTGTTGTTTAAAATGTTTTTTGAATGCATAAATAGATTTAGCACCCTGAAAATCCATGGGAGAACTTGGATTATGCATATTTCATAACTAAAACCTGTGATCCCAACAAATCCCTCTCATAATTTAGACAAAATTGACAAAGCAATATGCCTAGAAAGTGACCAAAACATAGAAGAGTTAGACTACAACATTCAATTGGTGCAATCTAACTATTTTATAGTTTGGTTTTATTCATTGAAATCTAGTGATACAATTTTTGTGAGATTGTGGTTTCTTATCATTTAAAATGCATTTTTGAATGCGTAAATGGATTTAACACACTGAAAAAGCTCTGGAACACTTGGATTATGTAGATTTCACAACTCAAACTTGTGATTCCAATAAATTCCTATCAGATTTTGAAAAAAATTGACCTAAAAAATTGCCCAAAAAATTACCAAACGTAAAAGAGTTAGACTAGAGCATTCAGTTGTTGCAATCTAACTATTTTACATTCTGGATTTTTCATTAGAATTCAATGCTCCAATTTTTGGCAAGATTGTGTTTTTTTGTTGTTTAAAATATGTTTTTGAATGCATAATTGAATTCAACACCTTGAAAAACCCCTCTGCACTCGGATTATGCAGATTTCGCAACTCAAACTTGTGATTCCAGTAAATACCTGCCGGATTTTGGACAAAATCGATTAAAAAGTACGCTAAAAAAGGACCAAAATGTAGAAAAATTAGACAATGACATTCAATTGACACAATCTAACTAATTTATATTTTGGAATGTTTTTTGAAATCGGGTGTTACCATTTTTTGTGCAATCATGGTTTTTTGTTGTTTAAAATGTGGTTTTTAATGGCTAAATGAATTTAACACCCTAGAAAACCCCTAGAGCACTTAGATTATGTAGATTTCATAGCTCAAACTTATTGTTCCAATAAATCCCTACTAGGTTGTGGACAAAATGACCAAAACAAATTCCTAGAAAAGGACCAAAGCATAAAAGAGTTACACAATGGCATTTAGTTGGTGTGATCTAACTATTATGCATTTTAGATGTTTTCATTGGAATCCAGTTTTCTAATTTTCGGTGAGCTCGTGGTACTTTTATTGTTTAAAATGTGTTTTTGAATGCATAAATGGATTCGACACCCTGAAAAACCCTTGGAGCACTAGAATTAATCATATTTCATAGTTCAAACTTGTGTTTCCAACAAATCCTTGTTGGCTTTTGGACAAAACTAATCAAAAGGTATGTCTAAAAAGGGACCAAAGCATAGAAGAGTTAGATTATGACATACAATTGGCACAATATAACTATTCTACATTTTGGCTTTTTTCCTCACAATTATTGTGCTTTTTAGTGTGATAGTGCTTTTTAGTTGTTTAAATGTGTTTTTGTATCCACAAATGGATTTAGCACCATGAAAAGCCATTGGAACAATTAAATAATGCAGATTTCATAACTCAAACTTATGATTCTAACAAATATCTACATGTTTTTGGACAAAATTGATCAAAAAATATACCTAGAATGGGACCAAAATGTAGGAGAGTTGAACTATGGCATTCTATTAGCGCAATCAAACTATTCTATGTTTTGGTTTTTTCCGTCGAAAGCCAGTGATACAATTTTAGTGAGATCATGGTTTTTTGTTGTTCAAAATGCATTTGTGAATGCATAAATGGATTAAGCACCCTAAGAAACCCTTGAAGCTCTTGGATTATGTAGATTTCACAACTCAAACTTGTGATTACAACAAATTTCTATCCGATTTTGGACAAACTTGACCTAAAAATATGCCTAGAAAAGGACCAAAACATAGAAAAGTTAGACTACATCATTCAATTGGCGCAATCTAACTATTCTATGTTTGATGTTTTTTGTTGGAATCCATTGATACAATTTTTGAAAGATTGTGGTTATTTTGTTATTCAAATTGTGTTTTTGAATGCATAAATGGAATCAACACCTTGAAAACACTTGGAGCACAAGAATTAAGCAGATTTCACAGTTAACATTGTAACTCTAACAAATCCCTATATGAGTTTGGACAAAATTTATTGACAATATGCCTAGATTAGGACCAAAATGTACAAGAGTTAGACTAGTCATTCAATTGGTGCAATATAACTATTTTATGTTTTGGTTCAATAGAATATGATGATACAAGTTTTGGTGTGATTGACGTTTTTTTTGTTTGAAATGGATTTTTGAATGCAAAGATGGATTCAACACCCTCAAAAACCCCTAAAGAACTCAAATTAAGCAAATTCCATAGTTCAAACTTGTGATTCCAACAAATTCCTATTAGATTTTGGACAAAATTGACTGAAAATATCCTAGAAAAAGGACCAAAACATAGAAGAGTTAGTTTATGGCATTAAATTGACATAATCTAACTATTTAATAATTTGTTTTTTTTCACCAAAATCTAGTGATACAATTTTTTGTAAGCTTGTGGTTTTTTTTGTTTAAAATGCATTTTTGAATGCATAAAAGGATTCAAGGCTAGGACAAACCCCATGCACTTGGATTATTTATATTTCACAACTTAAACTTGTGATTCCAATAAATCCCTATCATATTTTGGACAAAATCAACCGAAAAATTGCCCAAAAAATGACCAAACATAAAAGAGTTCGATTAGAGCATTCATCCGGTGCAATCTAACTATTATACATTATGTATTTTTCATTGGAATCAAGTGCTATGATTTTTGGTGAGATTGTGGTTTTTTATTGTTTAAAATTCATTTTTGAATATATAATTGAATCCAGCACCCGAAAAAACCCCTAGTGCACTTGGATTATGCAGATTTCACAGCTCAAACTTGTGATTCCAACATATCCCTACTATATTTTGGACAAAATTGATCGAAACATATGCTAAAAAAAGGACCAAAATGTAGAAGAATTATACTATGACATTCAATTGGCACAATCTAACTATTTTACATTTTGACATTTTTTTTCAAAATTAGGTACTACAATTTTTGGTGCAATCATGGCTTTTTGTTGTTTAAATTGTTTTTTGAATGCATAAATGGATTTAGCACCCTGAAAATGCATGGGAGCACTTGGATTATGCAAATTTCATAACTCAAACCTGTGATCCCAACAAATCCCTATCATATTTTGGACAAAATTGGCAAAGCAATATGCCTAGAAAGTGACTGAAACATAGAAGAGTTAGACTACAACATTCAATTGGTGCAATCTAACTATTTTATAGTTTGGTTTTATTCATTGAAATCTAGTGATACAACGTTTTGTGAGATCGTGGTTTCTTATTGTTTAAAATGCATTTTTGAATGCATAAATGGATTTAACATGCTGAAAAACCTCTGAAACACTTGGATTATGTAGATTTCAAAACTCAAACTTGTGATTCCAATAAATCCCTATCATATTTTGGACAAAATTGACCGAAAATTTTGCCCAAAAAATTACCAAATGTAAAAGAAATAGACTAGAGCATTCAGTTGTTGCAATCTAACTATTTTACATTCTGGATTTTTCATTAGAATTCAATGCTACACTTTTTGACGAGATTGTGTTTTTTTGTTGTTTAAATTTTTTTTGAATACATAATTGAATTCAACACCCTGAAAAACCCCTCTTGCACTTAGATTTTGCAGATTTCACAACTCAAACTTGTGATTCCAGCAAGTACCTACTGGATTTTGGACCAAAGCGATCAAAAAGTATGCTAAAAAGGGACCAAAATGTAGAAGAATTAGACAATGACATTTAATTGACACAATCTAACTAATTTATATTTTGGAATTTTTTTTTGAAATTAGGTGATACCATTTTTTGTGCAATCATGGTTTTTTTATTAAAATGCCTTTTGAATGCGTAAATGGATTTAGCACCCTAAAACGCCCCTAGAGCACTTCAATTATGCATATTTCACAACTCAAACTTTTGATCCCAACAAATCCCTATTGTATTTTTGACAAAATTCACTAAACAATATGCCTAGAAAATGACCAAAACATAGAAGAGTTAAACTATGACATTCAATTGGTGCAATCTAACTTTTTTAACAAAACCATTGAACGAAATTACTTTACTTTTCCTAAGTTTCTATTAGCTCAATAAGCCAACATATTAATATGTGTTTTTTTTAAGTTAGAGTTAGGCTAAGTTACATTAGCAACTTGCTCACACTTGAGCAACCATTCTTAGGAGAATCTGGGTGACTTTTTCATGCCTAGACATAAGGCTTATGCCTAAGTACTTTCCCAAGCTACAGAAATCGACACTCTTTAGGGTTATGGGATTTACCTCTTGTTGATTGCATACTTGATTGTTGACTTTCTCTAGAGGCTCCTTCAGAGAGGATAGAGACTCAAACATATTTTTAGATCTAGGGATCTGGTTGGGATTTGAGGTTCCATGGGGACTCGAATTTCTACTTCTTTGCAGGGTTTTTCCTGAATCAACTGGATCTTTCTAAGAAGGTTTTTTTTTCAAATGTTTCCTTGGTATTCACGACAACATCTCCATATAAAGGGAACTTGTTCATAATATAGAGATTGCTTCCAAACACTATTCTGATAGTAAATATCTATGGAAGTTGGAAGAGGTTGGGAGATATTCATATAAACACAGATCCATGCATATGAAGTGTACCGCCCTTTCTTGGTAGCTTCTGATACTTGGACAAAGTTTTTGATGTTATTACCAATGCCTTCAAAGGTTTACTCCTCCCAATATTCTTTGGGGAGAGAAAGGAAAAAAACCCACACTAGAGCTGCAAGGAAATCCTCCTTCTCCACATTATACTGCTCCTTCTAAAATCTTGTGAAAATCCCTTCATTGTTGAAAAAGTATGACCCTCCTTCAAAGACACTCGATTTGTCTTCTAAGTTGGATAAATGACTGTAAGAAAACCCTTGGCCTCTAACTCCAATTCTATTTGACGTCAGGGGTTCAATTTATTTCAAATCGACCCAATCAAAGCCTTTTCAAAGGCCCAGAATCCAATAAATTTGTAGATCGGAGAGTGATCATGCATATATTGGATATATTCTCTGATCTTACTAGATTTAACCTCATGTTTTGGATCTATTATTTATTTTGGCTAGCAACGCCCTGGATTTCTAAATTCTAGCTTTCCAAGATGCACCTAGTAGAGGGTTTGTTGCAAACCTTTAAACCCCACTTCATCTAACTGCTCTATTAAAAAGATGTTGAAGATGAGGAGATTGATGAGGAATATCAATAGATCCAAAATCATTATGAATTCTCAGAACATTCTGGCTAAAGCAAGGGGCAGAGTGTTATAAAACTAGCTCATAAAAAGATAGAAAAGATAGATCAATGCCTTAGAATTCAGCCTCTTCGAGGTGGCAACCTCCTTTACATTACACAAATGAATGATTCTTTTATGTTTCAAATGACAAAACCTCCTTTCTATATATAGGAGTCTAAGGAGTCACAATATAACCCAGCCGACCTAACAATAATAATATAAAGGCACAAAAATAACAATAGAGGGATTCTATGGGGCACAGTAATAACAAAATGGGGACCAATAGGGCACAACAATATTAATAAGGGATACAATTACAATTTAGTAATGGGGTTAATCACAGTACTATAGGGACTTAAACAGAGCCCTCCTCTCGTGAAGCCAAGCATACACAACTAGTAAAACAAACCTTATATTTACAAAATAGAAAGGAAAACAATAATATTATTTATAATTTTATTATTATTTAAAATATATTTATGTATATTTTTCAAACTTCAATAATAAATTGATTTTAAATATATTTATTTTAATATAAACAATTTTTATATTAAATATGAAAAATAAAAACAAAAATAAATCAATTAATTGTTTGATAATTGAAATTAGGCATTCCCTTTATCTAACTTAAGCATTTTATTATTATGAAGATTAACGTACATATTTATTATATTAATATAAAATTTAGTATATATAATTTGCGTAAACTGGATAGTGATCTTTATCGTTTCCATGGCCCTTGCACTTCAAGCACCAAACCTCTACACACACTTTTGACTTAGTCTCCTTCTCTTTCTTTAGACTCTGTAATTCCAGGTGCAGGCTCTCTAACTGCGAGTGGATTTGTTGTGCCCCTAAGTTTGTATCTTGAATAGTTGATGCATGCAGCCTCATCGCAATCCCTAAGGCTTCTGCTTGTGTTGCTATCTTCTGTTGTGATAGGGGTATTCTTAAGTGCTGCAAAAGCGACGCTATAAACGAATCTCGATGCTGGGTATCTGATATTTGCATGTTAGCCTGCCTAATCTGGCACTTCAACCTCTGATCAAAGTCCCAAGGTGTCTCATTGGCTCTCATTTGGATCTCCTTAAATTCAATTACCAACTGCACCTCATATTTAGGCTTACTAACTTCTTTGTTCAGAGTTGTCTGAGTCTCCGCTAACGATGCCTGAGGGTTATCAACACAATACTTAATATACCAGGTTAGCGTGTGATCCTGCAATGTGGTAACTAGCTACGCATTCTTTATAGTATCATCGGTGATTTGTTGCATTGTCCATACAATGTTCACAACAAACCATAATTTCTCTGGATCTTCACTTCCGATTCCTTTGAAGATCGACATCTTCATTGTGTTTTCCATGATGAATGGTGGAGGTGGAGGTGGAGGTGTAGGTGTAGGTGAAGGTGTATGCAGTGGAGGTGGGGGTGGAAGTGGAGTGGATGGATGAGATATCCTCGGAATACCCTGAGTTATTAGCAGAACAATGCTTCATGGTGTACTCAGTGTTAGTGTCAGTGTCTTCACACTACCATCAGTGATCAAAATTTGCACTTTTGCATTTCATACTAGGAGTCCTATTCTGATGAGTTTCATTCCATTAGATCATCGATCAACTGATGGTAAGGTTCATTTTAGTTTTCTCCCTCATGACACATATCTATTGACCTCTTTTCATACTATTTAGTCAATGGTTCATGTTTATTTTTAGTTCATTTCATCAATTAGGTATTAGGTCTTAGGGTTTCAATATCATTAGGTATTAGGGTTTTACCATGATTAAATTTCAAGGACTATTGATTAATAATGGTCAACAAACACATGAGGATGACAATAATCATCAGAAAAGTACTAATTTCTTAATTTTTAAGCTTAATAAAGTTCTCACCTCAAAACTAGTCTTGAGGTGAAAACAGAGCATTGGTATATTATTTGTAAATTTCATGTAATTTTATTGATCCTATATGTAATAAATGGTTCCATGCTGCTCCTGGTCACTTGTGATATTACCAAGTACATGCCACTGCAAAAAGTCAAAGAAATTGAGCATCAGTTCACCTATCCAAGCAAAAAGTCAAATATCAGAAAAACAGAGTATTTGAAAAAGGCAAATAGACATTACAAAGTGGGTTTTGTATATCAAAAATCAAAAAGTGGAAAAACTATATAAATATTATCCCTCTATTGATCATTTCATTGTTTGAGTTGAAAATCAAGAGCTAGAAGGCGATTTTGAAGTGACATTGAGCAAAAGCGTGCAAGTGCTACGTTTTTGGACAATTTCAGACTGGCACTGCACACCAGAGGTCGGAGCTACACACTTGGGAGGTGCTGCACACCTGGCAGCCATTCCCAGTGTAAATTTACACGGGCGCTATGCACCTAGGTGAGGCGCTGCACACCTAGCAGCCAAGCCCCAAAACACTCAAATCGCTCCAATTTGCCTCAAATTTTCCAAGTTATCTCTATGCAAGTAAGTACCTCAGTGTTTCTTGTTGAAAAAGGGTTTTTATAGCAAGTCTTGGTGATTCTCTCACTCATAAAGTCAAACCCTAATGTTTTCACCAAACTGTCTCATAAAATTTAAAAGCTCACTCATTTATTGCTTTCCTATCTCATCCATTTGTCGCTGTTCCCTAAACCCCATTCCCTCATATAAATTTCCCAAACACCATTCCCTCATATATTTTCCCCAAACCCCATTCCCACATACAAATTTCTCGAATCCTATACATTCTCCCCAAGACCCTACATACTTAAATCCTACATACATCCCTAAACCCTACACTATCCCCAAACCCTACTCACTCCCTAAATCCCATTCACTCTCGCCTACTCATTCCTAAAATATATTCATACTCATCTTTCATTCATCCACTCTATCTCTTCATTCACCACAAGTGATCACAGCAATAAAAACAATGGAAAGAGACAGTGAATATGAGCTTGAGGAAGAGACACTCAGTGATAGTTCCATGGAGAGACATAAGTAGCAAAGCAAAGGCAAAGAGAAGATGCACGAGGATGATATAGATGATGAAAAAGAAAGACAAAAAACAATTGGAGGATAAGAAAAGCCTAATGGAGCTTGAAATGTTGAAACTGAAGAGGCAAAGTGACAAAGAGGATCATGTCACTTTGACTCCCATTGAGCAAGAGATTGAACATAACCGGGAAACTTGGCTTGAGAGGGTCAACATGCATCTTGAAGGACTGATCAACAAGGCCAACAGGGACAATAGAATGCTCCAGCACATGTCATGTCATTATATTATTCGAAACAAAATTTGCAATATGAGAATCAGGAAGCTTAAGGCTAGGTTGAGGAAGGCCTTAGAGAGCAAGAAAGAGCAAGACAAGTTGAAAATCTTGGCTGAAGCTTCACTATCTCATCAAAAAAGTTGATGGTGGTGCCTTGTGCCAAATTTGGGAAAATTTTGGAAATTTTTGGCATTTTTCAAATTTTTTACTTTCCAACATGGAAAATTGGCCCACATGCCCAACGCCACCGGTGCTACGCTTTTCCCTGGAGCACTTTTTGGAAGAAAGGCTTATATATTTGGATTTAGCATGATGAGAGCATAAAACCCAAAAAATTTCAGCAATTGTGGAGCAAAACTAGGTCACCAAAAGGTCAAACAACTACAACAAATTGACCTCTCTACCTCTTTTTGGACACACAGTAGCCTTGGGAGATTTCACTTTGGAGGAGACAAAGAACCTCCAAACCCAAAAATTCAAGATGTTCCAGAAAATAGATACGAAGACCTTTCCAATTAGCTATCTTGGGCTCAGTTTGGCTAAGGGGAAGGCCTCCAAAAGTGGGTCTAAAGAGGCATTGCGCACCTGGCCAGTGGCGCTGCGCATAGAGCCAGTTTGCCCAAAAATCTAGTTTTACCCTAGTTTTTCTTCAAGTTGACTTTTTCTCTCTTCATGGATGAATTTATGATTGTAATTAATGCCATGGTGTGTAAATGTAATTGTCAAATGACCTTATAGGGTAGATTCATCATTTTGAGGTGGTTTGGGGGTCAATGAATCAGTTTCCATGCTTATAGAGGCAAGTTGTTCCACTGCCTATATTCCTATTCCTTGTTTGGAAATGGTTGTAACAATTCCTTATCTCTTGTATTCAACTCCTGATTGCTAGAATAGGTGGTTTGATGTCCATATGATGTATTTTTTTCAGTCATTAGTAGAGGTTGCACTCTCTTGGATGCTTTGAGCTACATTGTACACCTTTATCAGTAGTTTGGCAAGGAAATAAACCAGGATTTGCAGGGATTTTTATGGGATACTTGTGGTAAAGTGTTTTTGCATAGTTTCTTCTTTTGTTATTGGTTTTTCTCATGTGTTATGTGTGCCACAATTTAATTCATTCTTCTAGCCAAATGATATCAAGATAGATAGGTAGAATACATTGGTTACAGTGCTCTGCCTTGGGAAACCATTTAGTTTTTTATGTTTTATACTGTTTGAGAAGGACACATGATCTTTGCATGCCCTCCTCAGCTCCTCACCAGTCTTAGACCTACCATCTCACTCAATTTCAAGTGTCAAACACCTACCTACCTCACCCCATAGAACACCCTGCATTCCTGACTTGATTTCCCGGACCCAAAGCTACCTGCTCCATTTGATCCAGCAACAAAACCATCAAAATCAACCAAAAAACCCTAGAGCTACTATACCTAGCCTAAAATCCATATCTGATCTAGTCATCTTGACTTAGAATCATAAGGAGAGAGCCCTCTCCTGACCTAGTAGGGCTAGCTACCAAGATAAGCTTGCTTTGTGGTTATCCTAGGATTGCCTCCCTTCAGCCTGAGGTCAATCTAGGCTCTAACACTCAGCACCGCCCCTTTGTCGTCGCTTGAAAGAGGTTCAATTAATGGATTATACTCTAGACTTGATCTATTACTTCTAAAGAATCTACCACTTCGAGTAGCTCTGAACATTAAGGGAATAACATCACCCGCTTTTCACATAATATCATTTTAATCCAAGCATTCAATGACCTTAAGTACTTACCTCGGGGTCCTTCAAAGAATCTTCACTCTGCTTCACTATAGCTAACTAAGGTGTCAACTGCAAATTCAGTAACAAATCCTCCCAGAATTCAATCAAGCCAATGATCGACATCCCGCGCAATCGTGTTTTTAGATGGCTTTAGTCATCGCACCAATTCTAGGGTCCACACTATAGGACTATCAAGCTTCCACCTCCCTTGACTGTTTTCCAATTTAGCTAACCACTCATATAAATCACATGGAAAAGTGCAAAAGAAAATTTCATGTACCTTAGTATACAGATATTTATTCAACCAGTCCTCCTTCGACAGGCATGGATTCCTGTTTTCTTGAGCCACGAATTCGTGAATCTTCCAATCTAACCACTTTTCAATCTCTTTCTTAGTCGAATTCCAATGATGTGACATCACGCATCTATTAAGCAAATCATGGTCCTGATAATGGAACCATTTGTTGGCTTAAGGGGGTCTTGACCCAGGTTCAGAGTTAGTTGCGCCAACCAACAAAACCCTACATTGTTGGCCCTTTCAGAAAAAACCACGTAGTGCAGGCTGCAGTCACACCTGAAGCAATATTAGGGGATGCAAGAACCAATTTTTGCATCCAGAGATAGTGTGATTAATTTCTATAGCCCAGATCTGTATTCGCATGGATCTAACCCTCCAATAGATCTTAAACCTTGAAACTGGCCTTAAATACCTTCAACTCCTCATGAAACCCTTCAGTTGCGTTATTCAAACCCTAAGAATATAGCCTCACTACTTTCGCGCACATAAACATGCTTTCTATGGTTTTTGTGACCTATCTCTGTTACTGCGCAGACCTATCTCCTCTTCTAATAACTATCTTAGCTTAGATCTATAACTTCGCAAATATCATTCAGTATCTTTACTAAGCATAAACATATTTAGTTACCCAATTCACGTAGAGAAAACACATTAACTCATGGAAACAATATTCAAAGCAAGATAAACAAATAAACAAATAAAACACAGATGAAAGTATTTCCACCCAAAATCAATCTTTCTTAATCAGAATCTCTCCAGTACATACTTCAACTACCCTGTGGACTCAGCTGCAAGGGTCCACGCACTTAACTGTGGACTCTTCCAGGCCTTCCCGCACTCACCTGCAAAGCCTTTAATTTGCTACTAACAGGAAAAACCCTTCTTGTCTATCAACCCCTTGCAACCTCATTCAATTATTCATCTCTCTATTCTCTTCTATCAAAAGTTAAAGTTATCCAAGACTTGTTATGGCTTGACTATTTATAGCTTTCCTTCATACAATACCATGGTCCGCGGACCATGGGAGAATCCAAAAGTCGACCAAAACAAGGGGCTAAGGCCCCTTTGACTCCTATCTATCTTCAAATCCATATTTCACAGAGACTTTACATTCTTTACAAAAATGACTAAATTAACTCAATTCTACCCCTGGGGACCCCATGCCAACATATATGCTTCAAAACCATTAGGTGTGATAATGTGAGGTCTTGGACCACCCTATTGATTTTTGTTCCTTAGGCCATAAAATAAGCATACATTTGGTATGTTACTCAACTTAAGTACCACTTTATTTCATCAATGAACCTTATTCCAAAGATGGAAACAAATTATTCTCCCTTCCTACAACTACAACACAAAAGGAACAAGGTCCCGTGAAATTAATATCCACTTTCTACGCATGCTCTTTATGATCCCAAATGACTCCAGTTGATGGGTGGGGGGGCTTACTATAGCATTTCAAATAACCAAGGAGCTAAATAAATGAAGTATGAAGTGGATTTCTAAGATATGGTATGAATAGGTTAGGGTTTCTACATGCTCCAAAATTTAGTCTCAGACACGAGACCTAGGGAAAACCATAATAACTTCCTCTTCGTGCATCATATTTGAATTTCATAAAAAGTAACTAAAATTTCACGAAATGTATTTTCATGTGTATCAATTTAAAAGAATAATTTTAAAATAGTAGGACGTGGCTTCATGTACAAGTTCTCTCTACTGAATTAGTCCATAATCATGTCATTGTGGGAGATTTGGCATAACTTTACCTTGAAGAATCCAATCTTGGTATGACGTGTGGCATTGGAAAGAGACTAAAAGGGCTACCACAAACAAGAAGAATGTGTGTATTTTGTTTTAAATTTTGCATAACTTTTGTTTGAGACATCATCTTGAAGTGATTAAAAGCGCATACTGAAGCATATATATAATTGTTTGATTCCAAATTCCTCGAATAAAAAAAATGGATGCACCAAATAAGAAACTATAAATTTCTATTATGATGAATTAAGAAGAGGAAGGAATGCAACATGATATATCAAAATTACGAGACGAAGTGCAACAAATTTTTCTCTCGCAAAACATAACCAAAAATGAACTGGAAGCTAAGATGGATGGTTTAAAAGCAAATACGAGAGTTTTTAAAGAAGACATGGACATGATGAATGTCAAATTGGAAGGTTTGACAAATGTTTTTGATCTGGACTTATACAAGAACTTAACATAATATAGATACAAGAATAAACACTGAGATGCAGCAGAAATAAAACTTCATTTCATTAATATCAAGAACTGAAATATGCTTAGATACAGAATGGAAATAAACTAGCTCGGGCGATGGTATCTTATCTCTACAAAGAGATGTGGCAGCTACATGCCTCTGAATTTTGTTATCATTGAAAAGCAATGAGAAACCCTAACATCAAAAGGGCTAACCCTAGGAGATGAAGCACCAAAAGCTTGTGGCCCCCTTTGGGATAAGTTGGAACGTCAACTTCCCAGGGTCATAACTTTGGCACACGATGTCCATTTGTCTAACATAATACCTTGTTTCGAAGATCTCGAAGAGGAGGCCAAAATCAAATTGGGAAGTCAATGAACTAAAAAATATCCTTCGAACATATTTAACCATCTATATACGACATATACATTTATATGCCCTTCATATATGGGAATGTTAAAGTTGACTCATACCTTAAAGGGAGTGGTGCCTCCAGAGTGGCTGCAAGATGAATATGCGTCGCATGTGGGTAGCCACCGAAGGATATGGGCAAATTTATCCATCATCACGTTCCTCTGTCACTCGAGGGCTTCCTCGAGAAATATTTTGAAAGGATCCCCATAGATATCATGTCAAGGGTGCATAAAGCAACAATCACATTATTCACTCAAAAACAGAGCTATATGCTTCAAAACCACTAGGAGTGACAATGTGAGGCCTTGGACCACCATATTGATTTTTTTTCCCTAGGCCATAAGATAAGCATGCATTTGGTATGTTACTCAACTTAAGTACCACTTTCTTTCATCAATGAACCATATTCCAAAGATGCAAAGAAATTATTATCCCTTCCTATAGCAGCAACACAAAAGGATCAAGGGCCAGTGAAATTAATATCTACTTCCTACACACCCTATTTATGATCCAAAATGACTCCAGGTTGATGGGTAGGGGGGATTACTATAGCATTTCAAATAACCAAGGAGCTAAATAAATGAAGTATGAAAGTGGAAAAGAACCAAGAAAAGGTGCAAGGGAACTAAGTCATTTATTTTTTCTTATTCCTCAATTACTTGGGTGAGTAAAGGAACTAACAAGATTGACATCTTATAATGCATATAGGCACTCGAAGTCCTTATTTTTCATGTGGATCGTCTTCTTGTCATCATTCCTTTCCCTCTTAGCAGTCTTTAGATCAGCTTGTAAACTCACCCCTCGATCTTGTAAGCTAGTGGGGCAAGGTTCGAACCTAACATTAGTAAGTCAGAATTCCATGAATAATAGTGTCTCTTCACTCTCCTTTTGCCCACTTCCTCTTCCATATAATGAATCCAATGTGTTGGGACAGGGTCCCCTAGGGTCAATTTTGAGGCAAAAGACCAAGTTTTGGGGCAAAAAACCCAAGTTTTGTTATCTAAAGTATAAAGTCTTTGAAAGTTGTGGTTGTGGAGCGCATAGATAGTAAAGTGTCATAAATGGTTTTACCCTTATTTTATGTAAGTTGTGTTGGCATTAGTAGATCTACCCATGATCCTCGAACCATGGGATTGTATAAAAAGGAGAGTCTTAGAGAGTCTAAGGCAGTTGATGATAACGATGAAGATGAATGTAATGGGTCATTAGAAGAGAAGAGCGAAGAGTCTTAGAGTATAAGAGAGGCTCCGCAGCTGTGTGTGCAAAGGCCTAGAGTAGATTCAGTAGCTGAGTGCGTGGACCCCTGCAGCTGAGTGCACAAGGTAGTCTCGAGTCTATAAGCAGAACAGAAGTATCAATAAAGAGATTATTCTGGAAATATTTGTGTTTTGTCTATTTACTTATGTTATGAGTGAATGTGATTATGTTATGATGAGTGATGGGCTTATGAATTAATATTGTATTAATGCATGACTTTGCATGATTTACATTGTTATATGAATGCAAGTGATAATATCTATTTACACGAAGAATATATTAATGCGCGTTAAAGTTATTAGACAATTAAGTCGAATTAGGTAAACACAGAAGTAGAAGTAATCACAGGGGTGCATAAGTGGTTGATTCGCTTATTTAGGGTCCGCGAAAGACATTCATAGACCTTCGCGAAGGTCTAGATGTCGATTAACAGAAGTATATCGATAAGCCTTATGATCTGTGCGAAGGCAGGTTTAGGGCATAAAATGACATTACACTAATCTCTGGGTGCAGAAACTTGGTTCGAGAAAAATTTCAAATAGGATAAGCGAGACTTTAGATCTGTGAATCCGAAGCAAGGGAAAGGTTCCCCCAAACCGTAGAAAAAAGGACAAAGCCAAAGCGGGGCGGCCCAAGACAACCCGCCAAAGCTGCAAGCAAAGAAAAACACCGTGAAGTCGAAAAAGGACATGGGAAAGTGATGTGAGTTCCATAAGAGCTCCACTCACAACACAAGTGAGTGTCGGGCCAACCAGTCACTGGTGTCCAAGCTAAAGGTTTCAAAATCTGATGCATGTTCCGACTCTAAGTCAAAAACCAACAAGGGGAATGACAAAGGGAAGCAGAGTATTGATGTAGAGCCCAATGCCATCGTTTCCACTACTAAGATCCAGAAGGAGGAACCCAAAGATCCAGAGGAGGAGGAGCGTCTCTTCCACTCCTAGACGTGGGTAAAGGGCTCCTTGCTACAGTTCATTGTTGACAACGAGAGCCAAAAGAACCTCATTTTGGCAGAGGTCGTGAAGTGGTTGGGCTTACTGACTACAGCACATCCACAACCGTACACCATCCGGTGGCTTCACCAAGGACGGGATCTTCGCGTGAGCCAGCAATGTCGCCTTCCATACAACATCAAGCCCTTCATGGATGAGGTATTGTGTTACATTGCTCCCCTTGAAGTTTGTGATGTATTATTAGGAAAACCATACTTGTGGAAGCAGCATGCTGTGTATGAATCAAGGCCCCGTGTTGTTATTGTTAATTTAGAAAATAAGTTGTACAGGATACCGGAGGTAGCACCACCTACCGCCATCTCTTTGGTTACTATAAAACAATGCAGTAAGCTCATTTACAAAACTAGGAAATTTGTTTTCCTGATGATATGCCCTCAAGGAAAGAAGAAGACGATGGCCACGACCTCCAGACATGGCCCCTCCGCACGACAACTACAGATGGACAAGGTCGTGGAGGAGTATGAGGACATCTTCACCTTCCCCGCAGGGGTTCCTCTGCACTGTCAGGTCAAGTACTCCATTGATCTGAACCCGGCACTCCGTTTTGGAGAATAATGAAATCAAGAGGCAGATTCGGGATCTGCTACAGAAAGGTCACATCCGTCCGAGTTCATCACCCTATGGGAGCCCGATCATGTTGGTACAGAAGAAGGATGGGACTTGGAGACTCTATATTGATTATCAGGTGTTGAACAAGATCACTGTCCGTAATAGGTACCTGATCCCACGGATTGATGACCTCCTAGACCAAATGAAGGGGGAAAAATATTTTAGCAAGATCGATTTGAAGTCAGGATATCACTAGGTACCAATCTAACCCTCCGATGTGTGGAAAACTGCGTTCAAAGCCAAGGAGGGCCTTTTCGAATGGTTGGTTATCCTTTCAAATTGACAAATGCTCCTGCAACCTTCATGAGGCTAATGGATGACATCTTGCGGCCATTCACCAACTCATTTGTAGTGGTATACTTGGATGACATCCTAATCTTCAGCCAGAGTTGGGAAGAGCACCTCCACTACATCCAACAGGTTCTCCAAACACTACGGCAACACAAGTTATGTGCCAATTTGGAGAAATGCACTTTTGGCATGACCCAGGTTCAGTATCTGGGATACATTATTGATGAACAGGGGGTGCATGTGGATCCAGCCAAGATCCAAGTCATTCAGGATTGGCCATCTCCAACCACTCTAACAGAGCTCCACATCTTTCTAGGTCTTGCCAACTTCTACCGCGGGTTCATGTTGGGATTTTCTCATATCACTTGGCCCTTGAGTCAAGTCACCAAGAGAGGAGCGAAAGAAAAATGTAGACAGAAAATCGGCCTCTGGATCAAGGCGTTGGGGGAGCGCGTGGAGGATATCAACGGTGCGGACAAGGCTGAGGTGGAGGAGGACCTGGTATAGGTCAAGGGCAAGTTATTTGTGACAATTGTGGAGTACCAGGACACTACGCACGAGAGTGTACAAACTCGACACTCCTGTCATGCAAATATTTTACTCAGTTTGATCACACGATAGAATACTACCCTGTATTAATAGCTAAGATGCGGGAGAAGGGGATGCAACCTCAGCAACTTACCCATAACCTCAAAATGATGAGGGTTGAACCCCACGAAGAGGATTGTAACATGAATATCGTGCTACGAAGTGGGATGACGACTAGTGAGGATAAGGGAAAGCAACCTGAAGAGAGTGAATGGGTCTGCAAGGCTCCAGAAAAAGAGGTTGGGTTTGATCTAAAGTGCGCAAAAGAAACATTCATGGAAGCAAAGAAAAGCTTCACTGAGGCTTCTACCTCGGGAATTCAGGATAAGCAGCCTGAAGAAATGGACCCCTCCATGCTTATTACATTCGTGGAGACCTGTATGAAGATGATACGCTATACTAAGGCCATCAAAGGATTACAAGAGTTGATAAATAAATGTGTCAGAAAAGAAAATTCCCTTGAAGGACCTCACGTAGTCAGGAAAATTGGTAAGAATAAGGCAAGAATAGGGTGTGAGATGAGGCTCATTACGCAAATAGGAGAGTATGAAATGGATCAAGTTATCTTGAATTTGGGTGTTGAAAATAGCAACAAGAAATGCTATAAATAGAATTGCTATAAATAGCATCTCAGATACCAATGTTGGAAATAGCAACAAGGAATGATAAAATGGAAATGCTAAAAATAGCATTGCTCTAAATAGCATTTCAAGATAGATTCCAATTTTAGTTAGTCCCTGAACTAAAATTGAGAAGTAAAATTCGAATTTGATCTTAGCAGCTATTTGTAAAATAATTAATTAATTCATCTTGAGTTAATTAGTTGTAGGAAATCAAACATGAAGTCTATGTGAAGACATGGAACAGTTTCTCCATTGATTGACGAAGTTATCCCTTGATTAAGGAGATCAGGATGAGTTGTACTTTGAGTTGTAATTAGTTAGCTCAATTATCTGAGTTAATTCCAGTTAGATTAGTTCCAATGCTTGTGGAACTAATTGTGAGTTCAGTTAGTTAATGCATGCATGCATGTAACTGCTGCACTTCAGATAACTGAATATTCTCTCATAAATAACTAACGCATGTCAGTTCAGTCACAAACCTAGTTGAGATCAAAGGAAGGGATAGTGTACTATTAGTTGGAGGAATTATCTCCTTCAGGACTACACAGTTACTTTTGAGTTTGATGTGTTGTGTGAGAGGTCAATTCACACAGGTGGCAGCATTGGACTCCAAGAGAAACTGCGCAAGGAAATAGGAGGCTTGGAGGATTAGAGGAAGGCATATGTTATGTCTATTCACTCTATGAGCAACATTGTTCGATTATGCTGAGAGCTGGATGGCTTGTGAGCTAAAGCTTTGTGTAATCTGAACGTATTTCCACTTGTATGATAATACAAAGATCGGGGTTTTTAGCTGAGGCTTTCCCTAGAGTATTCTTCTGTGTTCATGTGTGATTGCTTTCTCATTCTCAATTATATGTGTTCTATTTAATCTTTCTCATATTCGATTAAGCTTCCGCAAGTTTGTTGTAGAAGTAGATCTGGTATTTTGCTTTAGTATATTGCATAATCTTTTGATCTACTTCTAGGTGGATATTGGTGGCCACCTACCAAGTCCACTTGGACCCCCACCATTTTTTCTTTTAGCTTTTCAGTTTCCTTAATTGTAGCACAGTTTACTATTTTTAGCATTTTTCTAGTCCTGAACTTCCGGAGCCGTTTTGAGGCCCTAAACGACGTTTTTTGGGAAAACTAGGAGATGTTGCTCTTCCCACAGTTGTAGTTATCGGATAGACCTTTCTAACGAGATATTGTAAAACAGAGATCGTATGCCAAAGTTACGACCCCGGGAAGTTGATGTACCAATTTACGCAAATGGGGCCCACAGTTTGGTGTTTCATCTTCTAGGGTTAGGTTTTTGGATGTTGAGGGTTTTCCATTGTTTCTCAACAATAAATAGGCCTTCGAGCCTCATTGTAACATAGTTCAGAGGCATGTAGCCACCACATCTCTTCTCAAAGATAAGCTACCATCCCCTATCTGGTCTATTTCCATTGTTGTTTGTAAGCATATTTCAGTATTTTACATTAATGAAATGAAGTATTATTTCCGCTGCATCTTTGTGTTTATGGTTGTCTTTGTAATTTTTTGCGTTCATGTTTAAATCCGGATTAGTGGTATCAGAGCAGTCTGATTTTTCTCTGTTTTTCTTTGCATGTTCCCAACGAGGTCGGGAAATAAGGAGTTAGGGCTTGAACTGGTCGAACCTTTACAAGACCATCCTTGGAAATCCCGACAACCTCCCATGGCATATGAAAAGAAAGATGAGGGGGCAGGAGATCCTATCAAAATCTTGCTCGAAGAAGCCCTCGAGTGACAAAGGAACACGATGATGGACATATTTTCCTAGATCCTTCAACGGCTACCCAAGGGCGATGCATTAGCTTCTAATAGCTACTCTGGAAATGCCACACCGTTTAAGGTACAAGTTAATTTTGAAATCCCCATATTCGAGGGTCAAATAGACGCATATCTTGTCGATAAATGGTTAAATCTGCTAGAGGGTTATTTTTCTGTTCATGATTTTTCCAGTGGAGAAAAGATTATTTTTTCTCTTCTCAAAGCAGTCCCCCATGTCAAGGATTGGTGGGAAAACTACTGTGAGCAGAAGGATGAAAGTACAGGCTCACTATTTTCAGCTCCACCCACTTGGGATTCATTCTGGGATGCCATCAAGGTGCAGTACTACCCTGTTAGAAGCTATGAGGATCAATGCATAAAGTGGACCACGCTGCAGCAGGGGAGGGACCAAGACATGCCGGTGTTTACCAATATTTTCCATACCCTTCACACAATGTTGGGTATCAAGGATTTGGAGCGGCATTTGGTACTCAAATACCGTGGCTGCCTACACAAGTACATCCAGGAAGAAATAGAATTCCTGAACATCCCCTTGCTCGGCACAACATACTGATATGTCGTCAAGGTCGAGCAAAAGTTTAAACAGAAGAAGTGAGACTTTAGATCTGTGAATCCGAAGCAAGGGAAAGGTTCCCCCAAACCGCAGAACAAAGGACAAAGCCAAAGTGGGGTGGCCCAAGACAACCCGCCAAAGCTGCAAGCAAAGAACAATGTTGTGAAGTCGAAAAAGGACATGGGAAAGTGGTGTGAGTTCCATAAGCGCTCCACTCACAACACAAGTGAGTGTCGGGCCAACCAGTCACTGGTGGCCAAGCTAAAGGTTTCAGAATCTGATGCATGTTCCGACTCTAAGTCAGAAACTGACAAGGGGAATGACAAAGGGAAGTAGATTATCGATGCAGAGCCCAATGCCACTGTTTTCACTACTAAGATCCAGAAGGAGGAACCCAAAGATCCAGAGGAGTAGGAGCGTCTCTTCCACTCCCAGACGTGGGTAAAGGGCTCCTTTCTACAGTTCCTTGTCGACAACGAGAGCTAAAAGAACCTCATTTTGGCAGAGGTTGTGAAGCGGCTGGGCTTACTGACCATAGCGCATCCACAACCGTACACCATCGGGTGGCTTTACCAAGGACGGTATCTTCGCGTGAGTCAGCAATGTTGCCTTCCATACAACATCAAGCCCTTCACGGATGAGGTATTGTGTGACATTGCTCCCCTTGAAGTTTGTGATGTATTATTAGGACAACCATACTTGTGGAAGCGGCATGCTGTGTATGAATCAAGGCCCCGTGTTGTTATTGTTACTTTAGGAAATAAGTTGTACAGAATACCGGAGGTAGTACCACCTACCGCCATCTCTTTGGTTACTGCAAAACAATGCAATAAGCTCATTTCCAAAACTAGGAAATTTGTTTTCCTGATGATACGCCCTCAAGGAAAGAAGAAGACAATGGCCACGACCTCCAGACATGGCCCCTCTGCACGACAACTACAGATGGACAAGGTCATGGAGGAGTATGAGGACATCTTCACCTTCCCCGCAGGGGTTCCTCTATACTGTCAGGTCAAGTACTCCATTGATCTGAACCTAGCACTCCGTTTTGGAGAATAATGAAATCAAGAGGCAGATTCGGGATCTGCTATAGAAAGGTCACATCCGTCCGAGTTCATCACCCTATGGAAGCCTGATCATGTTGGTACAGAAGAAGGATGGGACTTGGAGACTCTGTATTGATTATCAGGTGTTGAACAAGATCATTGTCCGTAATAGGTACCCAATCCCAT
Organism: Pinus taeda; assembly: GCA_000404065.3. NCBI lineage: Eukaryota > Viridiplantae > Streptophyta > Pinopsida > Pinales > Pinaceae > Pinus > Pinus taeda. The sequence continues at coordinate 17,476 of APFE030671083.1, read as the reverse complement.
GGATTGATGACCTCCTAGACCAACTGAAGGGGGCAAAATATTTCAGCAAGATCGATTTGAAGTCAGGATATCACTAGGTACCAATCGTACCCTCCGATGTGTGGAAGACTTCCTTCAAAGCCAAGGAGGGCCTTTTTGAATGGTTGGTTATTCCTTTCAGATTGAAAAATGCTCCTGCAACCTTCATGAGGCTAATGGATGACATCTTGCGGCCATTCACCAACTCATTTGTAGTGGTATACTTGGATGACATCCTAATCTTTAGCCAGAGTTGGGAAGAGCACCTCCACTACATCCGATAGGTTCTCCAAACACTACGGCAACACAAGTTATGTGCCAATTTGGAGAAATGCACTTTTGGCATGACACGGGTTCAGTATCTGGGATACATTATTGGTGAACAAGGGGTGCATGTGGATCCAGCCAAGATCCAAGTCATTCAGGATTGGCCATCTCCAACCACTCTAACAGAGTTCCACAGCTTTCTAGGTCTTGCCAACTTCTACCACGGGTTCGTGTTGGGATTTTCTCATATCACTTGGCCCTTGAGTCAAGTCATCAAGGGAGGAGTGAAAGAAAAATTCTTTTGGTCTAAATCTCAACAGAAGGCATTCACAGAGTTGAAAGATCACCTCTGCACGACACCAATGCTCGCATTACCAGACTTGCAACAATAATTTGAGGTCGAGACAGATGGCTCTGAATATGCTATTGGGGCAGGTCTTACTCAACACGGGCATCCAGTGGAATATCATAGTAGACACTTTCAGACATAGTCCAGAAGTATCCCACTTATGACAAAGAGATGTATTCCATTGTGCAGGCCTACCGATAATGGAAGCATTACATTTTGGGAAAGGAAACGGTCATCCACACAGAACACCAACCCCTGTAGTTCATACAGACCCAAGGGAAATTGTAGAATCATCGCCATCAAAAGTGGTCCACATACCTACAACAGTTCTATTTGCATATCAAGTATACGAAGGGCAGAACCAATAATGTTGCAGATTGCCTTAGTCAACCACCAATCATGGCATTAACCACCGTGCTCAACTCTTGTGGGCACAAGACTTCTTATTAACCACTTCTCTACAAAAGTGACCCAAAATTTGGCCACACATACTAGACACCCTTGGAGGGTCAACATGTTCCAGATTTTCACCTCTAGGATGCTCTGTTATGCCACCTGGGTCACCTTTGTGTTCCTTCAAGCGAACGTGCCAAGATGATTTGGGAAGCACACTTCAGTCGGGCTGCTGGGCATTTCGAGGTCGAGAAAATGGTGGTAGTACTGTAGAAGTATTTCTATTGGCCGAATCTTCGAGAGGATGTCAGGAAGTACATCAGATCATGCACTGCCTGCGCCATTGCCAAACCGACCATCAAGAAGCAAGGCCTCTGTACCCCACTACCTACCCCTAGTCGACCTTGGGAATCCATCTCCATGGATTACATGTTAGGCCTTCCTTCCACTGAGCATCGAAACGACTGTCTTTTTATGGTCGTCGACAGGTTCTCGAAGATGGCCATTATGGTGGCCTGCAAGAAGAATATCACAGTAGAAGCCACTACTAAACCCTTCTTTGAATGAGTGTGGGTACACTTTGGGATCCCACAGTCTATCATCTCAGATCAGGACAGCAGGTTCCTCAGTACATTTTGGTCCAGTCTCTGGTTGATGCTGGACACCAAACTCACTAAGTCCACAACCTTCCATCCTCAAACTGATGGCCAAACAGAGGTTGTCAACAGGTTGATCATACACATTCTGTGCATGTACAACTCAAATCATCCACGCACATGGGACGAGAGCCTCCCCTATGTTCCGCACAGCTACAACTCGACTCTCCACAACTCCACTAGCCACAACCATTTTCAGGTGGGCTTGGGATTCCAATCATTATGTCCCATTGATGTGGCCATGCCATTTGCAGCTACTCACACAGATTCGACTCATGTCCAGTCCGAAACAAATAAGGCAACCAGCTTCATTAAGCACATCCAACATATTCGTCAACAGATCCATGACATTCTGGAGAAATCAAATGCCAAGTACAAGCATCGACATGATCAACATTGAGTGCCACGTAAGTTTCAGGTGTGCGACAAAGTCTGGTTGCATTTGCAAAAGGAACGCCTTACCGAAGCCTATCGAAAACTGTTGTGGCCATAACCACCACCCTATTAAAACATGCTCTGGTATCAAATTTGAATGGGTCCCCTAGAAGTTTGATCTTTCACTTCTCTAAATGATATGTTTTTATCTCAGGGATTTTAACTCTATGCCGAATCAAATCTTCAGTTCTTAATGGTCAAGACTCCCCTTGAATAAATCTATGCTGCATGGTTCATTCATGACCCAGTTTAGCCCTTCATTCACTTCCTTCGTCAAGACTTTTCAATCCCCATAAACCTTCATGGTTTTCTATGCCCACGCATATAACCAACCCCCACTCTCTATTGTTTGTATTTGGATTCCACCCACAAAACCTTCTATCGCATCTTTATACCCATTATAACTCCTTATAATAAAAATGCTTCGCAAAACATGCATAACTCACCCTTTTCGCTTATCGCAATCAACATTGAAGCACAATGCGTACCATGAGGCCCCAGACCCAATGGCATTATTAAACATAATATATATATTTCGGGTCCGGAGCCCATCACATGTCGTAATCAGGCTTCAATGAAACCCAAGGTATATTCACTCACCATTGAAACATTGCGATGTGATACAGCGGACCCGCCGACAATATTAACCACAGCCCATATATATTTGAAATCCGGCCTTATGGTCGGATGCAGGTTTTTCCCGTGTTTTCCCATATATTATGATAAAACATTGGGGTCCGGGTTTCAAAAAAAAATCTCATATGGCAGACCCGCTGGGGTCATTAACCATAATATATATATTTCGGGTCTGCCCTCCCCCAATCGCATATCACAATCGACAAAGTTTATTGCTTATGCATAAAGTGATATGCGATATGGCTTACCCGTCGATATTATTAATCGCAATACATATGTTTTCAGTTCTGGAGCCTATCGCATATCACAATCGGCGGAGCCCAAGGCCTATACATAAGGCGCGATGTGATATGGCGGACCTGCCGATATTTATAGGCTCGGGTGTATAAGATTGAAGTCTGGCCTTACAGTTCGGCCACATGTTTTCCCGTGTTTTCCTGTATATTCGATAAAATGTTTTGGTCCCAATTTTTAAAAGAAAATCAGGTAAATTGAATGGTCTGCCTATTGAATTGTTGTCAAATGATTCTTGAATAATAATGAATATTATGGGCAATGAGAATACATGTCCAGTGGCTTAGTAATCATGATTGCTTTGCATTGTGAGATTAAATTGACATGGTGGCTGAATGCAAGGTTTTTTTTGTGAGCATGTTTGGCATATCTATCATAATCATAACTAATATGAATTATCTTTGCAGATGAGGAGTAAAAGACGCATGAGTGGATCCGGAGAATTCATATATGTGGTGTGTTCTACTTAAAGATCTAGCCTTAGGCATTCTCAATCGGGATTCTACGCGTTGCCTATATATTCCAAAAGAGAAGTTGTCCCAGTTTCATCATGAAGAGATGACACACAGTTATCCTATTTTAATCAACATCTGTTCATTCCCCCAGGAAACAAAGTGCTCCAGCAGATATGACTTCTACGTGTCAGCGGTTACACCGACTGTTCTACATATTATGATTTGTATATGGAAGAGAGAAGGGGGAGATGAAAGGTGAGGGGGGAGACCAAGATTCATTCCCGGTTGTATAAGTATTACCTCCGGAGATGAGAGGAGGACTTTTTTGGGTAGAACAACTTTTGTTATTGTGAATAAAGAAGATTGTTTGGGTCAGGAGGAGCCTTTTGTTTCAGATTTATTTTTATCTCTTCTTTCATGTGTTTGGGATCAGGGCATTGTCGTTGGCATAAATATAAATGTGATTTGTTTTGTGCATATTGATAATGATACAGCTTATGATTGGCCTTGGTTATTTGAATGTAATTCTTTGTCATAGTTAACTCATAAGCAGTCCCTGATTTGAAACTATGTTAGACATCAGTTGCAACTTTATTTGTAGGACAGGAATGTGCATTCCTGTGTGAATAAGTATATTGCAATTAAGATTTAATAAAGCCTTGTCTATCTGTGAACCAGTAATTGATTCATTTGGACATGGAATCTATATATGATGTTTAACCTCTTCTGTTATGCTCCTGCAGGATAGACTAGAGTAGTTAGGACTACCATCAGTAGTTAGGATTAGTATAGATAAGATTTGATACATATAGGTTAGTTGTTCTCTTTTGTTGATTTAATTGAAGGCTTCCTCCAAGAAGCAATCTTTCAACACTTATAACAGTTCACGAAGTCCTTTAAAACCCATTGGAACTAGCCATTCCAAACGAAATCGAATCTAATTGGGGTCTACAATCGGGTTAGTTCCCCTTGTTGGCACAACGAACAATCGTTGTGTCAAAAAATTGGCACTAGAAGGAGGGCTTGAACCGTCGTCCACAACTTTTCAAGATGTCATCTACAAATTCCGTGCATGGATTCAAAAAGACTAATGTATGGATCGTAAAGGTTGAAAAGATCATTTCGCCCATTTGAAAGAGCCTCATTTCAAAGAAACAGGGATCCCTCTAAGTCCCGTGTTAGGGTCACCCAAAGAAGAGAGACTGTGGGAGTATCCTATCACCCAAGAACAACCAATCTGAGTACTTACTCGTGCCTACACTCACTCCCTATCTCAACTCCCCATCTTTCATTCTTTACCTCTGACAGCTAAAAGAAAGCCAAGGATCCTTCACATAAGCGAAGAGACATCCACAGCCCCTTCTCTTGAAGATATTTTGCTAGACTCTTTGCAAAGTATTGACACTCCTTGGGAGGAAATTCCTGAGGATTCCCCCTCTGAAGGTAATCCCTGGTGTGATTTGGAAAATCCTAACCAAGAACGCCTCGAAGAAACCTTCAACCAGAACCTCCCTATCCATAATATGGCTAACGTTCCCCCTCCAGGTGGAAATCTTCCTCTACCACCTCCTCCGGGAAGTGGGAATCAACCTCCACCCCCTCTGGGAGCACTACCTCCCTGGCTTGCACATGATGTCGTAGCGATACCTAGACAACAACATGCCTTACCCAAGAATGCAGAAAGAGTATTGCCTAAATCTGACCCTGAATGGGGAGACACCAATGATAACCATATCCACTTTTTCTTCCTAGTCATGCGCATGTTGGGGGTAGCCGATGAGGATGTAGTATGTCGCTTATTCCCTTTTACTCTGATTGGTGTGGCCTCCACGTGGTACTTTAGCTTGAGAATAGGATCGATCACCTCATGGGGTGCCTTTCAGCAGGACTTCTTAGACAAGTTTGGCGATGACAAAACACCTGCGGCCTTAGTTTTAGAACTATCCCGTTTAAAAATGGAATCCAAAGAAAAGGTCAAGGATTTTAACATCCTGTTCAACACTTTGTTCAAAAGAATATCGGCTAATGCTAGACCTATTGATGAGGTGCTCATGGAATTCTACATCACTGCTCTCCCTATCCCTACTGTGATGTGGGTCAAAAGAAGTAATGCACAAACCTTGCAAGGTGCTATTGATGAAGCAATAAAAGTCGAGAATGTAATGATCAGTCTCACAACATGTCATCATACGAACGAAGGAAATAAAGCCTCTTAGTCATCCAAGAAGAATAATGGGAGTGATAACAAAGTGGCTGAGGGCAAAGATAGGGACACCACAGATGTGGAAGGTTTGCATCGGATCATTAAGAAATTGACAAACACAGTCATTGATATGAAAAGGAATGCTGGAGAGAGTACTAGTGGGAATGGAGGAGATTATAACAATAGAAAACCTTTCAAACCCTTCTATCATAAGAAGACAGAAGGTGGTCATGGTCAACTTGCATTACCTACTCCACCCAATGAAGGGAATTTAAATATGGAAGAGCTGGCTCTTATCGGATCGCTCCTTCATAAAGAAGAACCTATAGTGGAGTTGGAGCCATAACAAGAAAATGAGGAAGAATACCAAGTAGAAGAGCCCTTGGATGAAGAATCTCAAATCAATGTACTGTGGGATTTCTATACAAATGAGAATGATGATGACGAAGAAGATAGTACGACAGAAATCCACACTAATGAAGTCCCTACACAAAGTAAAGGGCCACTTGCATGTGTGATGAAGCCTGTAGACCAGACAAACAAAGATTTTTGCCCTTTGAAGGAATCCACTCCCAAATTTCCTGTTGAGAAGGGCAGACCTAGTGGTGAATCCAAGAATACTCCAATTACAAACTACCCAAAGAAAGAGAATACATCTTTGACTGCAACGAAGGCTACTCAAAATGGTGAACTCCCACCTAAGAACAACAAAACCGGTATGTTTACTCTGCCCTACCCTATTTATAACATTGATTACAACATTGTTGATGATCTTAAGAAATCTAGGGCTAATATCACATACTTCGATTTGCTAAAACTAACGTAGCAAAGAGATCTGCTCCTGAAAGCTATGAATGAGTGGAATTGCAAAACTCCGACCATCCCGAGCAGCCAAACCAAGAAGTTGGTATCCAAACCTATTAGTACCCCCAGTATAGCCCAAACACCATCAACCATGGAAGCCACTCTGTCAAAAATGAATCGAAAACCCCAAGATGTTAGTGCAACCATGATAGGGAGGAAATCAAAATCCATGACTCCACCTTTCCTTATCACATTTGAAATCCCCAACATGAACGTACACAATTGCTTGGTAGATTATGGTGCCTCATCCACTGTTATGCCTTACGTTGTTGCTAAAATACTTCATGAAATACCCAAGAAAACTGGAACTTGAATTATGCAACTGGACAGAATGAATGTAAAGGTAATGGGAGAATTGAAAGATGTGTTGATTTGGATGGCTACTAAACCACAATACACACAAGTCATTGACATAGTGGTATTCGATATACTCGAGGCTTATGGAATGCTACTTAGTAGGGATTGGTCAGCAAAACTGAATGGATATTTATCAACTATTACTCCCATCTCTTGCTACCTCAGAAGGGGAAGGGTGATATGCTGAGAGTTGATCGAGAAAGATACATGAAGTATGTGGTGATAGAACTAAACGACCCCAATGAACCTGTAATGTTTACCAACTCTATCCTTGGGAATTATAGTTTCAATGTTTGTGCCATGGAAACCTATTTTGGAGAATTCCATGCAGAGACAATTGAAGAAATTGCAATAAACACGCAGTTGGAAGCCCTTCCCTGTAGTGCAACTAATGAGCCCCCCCCGTAATATAGTAGATGATAGAACTAATTTCGTAGAAAGCAGTTCAATCAATGTAACATTAGACTCTATATTTTGGACACCCTACTTTGATGGCTCTATCTACCTTGAAGGTGCAGGGGCTGGGAGCATTCTCATTGACCCGCAAGGGAACCGACATCTGATGGCCAACTAATTGGATTTCACGTCCACCAACAACACAGTGGAATATGAAGGCTTGTTGCAAGGCTTGAAAAAAGCTATTGATATGAAGGTAAAAAATCTTAAAATTTTTAGTGACTCACAGATAATTGTGGACCAGGTAAGGAAAAGGATACACTACAATTCTCCACACCTGGTAAGGTACCAAGATGAGGTATGGAGCTTAATTGACAGTTTTGGTTCTTTTAATATCATATACATACCTCGAGGGAAAAACCAAGGTGTCGATCTGATGGCTGGTATGGCTGCAAAACTTTTGCCTGATTTTAGATTAAAGAAGAATAAATGTTATGTTGAATTGATTTTCAGACCATCCACGCCTGATAACATCTCAAATTGGCAGGTGTTTGAGGATGATGAAAAAATCCTTGAGTTCTTTCACTGCGAGAAGACATTCAAGAATGCATTCATTGATGAAAAAGAGCATGACAGGCTTATGAATGAGAGGGAAGATGAGGAAAAATATCAGTCCAATATGATTTCCAAGTCAATTGTCAAGATGGAGCACTTGTATGACCTGCATGGTAAATTCAATAAGCCGACTAACTGCAAAATGCATAGCTCATCCATGAAGTTTGAATTGGTCAACCTTGGAACCAAAGAAGACCCCAAAACTGTTAACTTGGGCTTGGGGTGCTCTCCACAAGAAAAGGCTGCATTTGTTAAGTTATTTAAAGAGTACAAAGACATCTTTGCATGGACATATGGCGACTTAAAAACCTTTGATACCAGCATTATGCAGCATGTAATTCCTTTGGAAAAGGAGGCTAAGCCCTACCAACAAAAGCTTCGTAAGATGCATCCAAGCCTAGAATCGTTGGTGAAGAAAGAATTAAATAAAATGCTAGATGCTAAAATCATTTTTCCGGTCAGACACACCTGCTGGGTAGCCAATATTGTGCCAGTAAGAAAGAAAAATGGAGACATTAGGCTATGTATCGATTTCGGAAACTTGAACAAAGCATCGCAGAAAGATAACTATCCTGTCCCTTCTATGGAACACATTCTTTAGTGCATTTCTGGGTCTGAAATGTTGTCCCTATTAGATGGGTTTTCAGGATATAATCAAGTGTTGGTAGATAATGGGGATCAACTTAAGACAACCTTCAACATTGAATGGGGCACTTACGCATATCGTGAAATGCCTTTTGGACTTATTAATGCGAGCGCCACATTCCAGAGAGTTATGGACATAACTTTCCGAGGATTGACTAACAGATCAATAGTAGTGTACATGGATGAAATTACTTTTTATTCTTATCACAAAAGGGATCATATTTATCACCTGAAACAAATTTTCAAAAGATGCCGAAGATACAGAATCTTGTTGAATCCCAAGAAGAGCGTCTTCGCAGTTACAGAAGGGAAACTACTAGGTCATATCCTTTCTAAAGAAGGGATTGTTATTGATCCTGAAAGAATAGAGACTATCATGAGAATACAACCCCCTGCAAATAAAAGGGCAATAAAATATTTCTTCGGGAAGATTAATTTTGTTAGGAAATTTGTTTCAGGTTTTTCAGAAATAGTGCATCCCATGCAGCTAATGATGAAAAAAGATGTTGTGTATAAGTGGAGTGATGAAGCTAAGAAATCATTTCAGCGAATCAAGGAGGCCATCACAGAAGCTCCTGCATTAGTCAGCCCCAATTTCGGCAAGGAATTCTTCTTGTACACTTTTTCTTCTATTGTTTCATATGCCTCAATCCTCACTCAAAAAAATGATGATGGCAACGAAGTCCCTATTTCTTATATGAGCTCTAATCTTTAGGGAGCAGAAATGAACTACCCAGACGTGGAGAAACAAGGCTTTGTAGTTTTTAAAGCCATGAAACACTTCTGCCCCTATTTATTAAAGGCCAGACTAAAGTAATCGTTCCCCATCCTGCTGTAAGGGCCCTCTTCGTGCAGAAAGAAATGGGTGAACGGAGAGGGAATTGGATAATCATACTTCAAGAATTCGTCCTCGAGATAAAGCCAACGAAGATAGTTCGAGGGTAGGGACTATGAAGGCTAGCAGCAAAATCCTGGGTGGATAAAAAAGGGTCATCCGAAGAACCAGAAATGCAGAGCATGTAATATGCACAAGTAGAATTCAGGGAGGAGCCCTTATGGATGAACGAGACGCTGATGTGTGAGCGTGAAACATTGGAAGCCCTTTTGGATCCTGAGTCATGGTATTACGACATACGCTTTTATCTAACACGTCGATCATGTCCGAAACACATGGATGCATCACAAAGGAGAGCTCTTAGATTGAAATCTAATCAATATCACTTGGCCAATGACACATTATACAGTAAAAATTATCATGGAATCTGGCCGAGGTGTTTGGAAAAGGATGATTTTGATCATGTCTTGAAAGAAATACATGACGGCCCGGTAGGTGGTCACTACGGCGGAGAGACTACTTCTCACAAAATATTAAGATTTGGATATTATTGGCCCACAGTGTTCAGAGACTCGCATGCCTACGCTCGTAAATGCAAGGTATGTGAAACCGCCATAGGACGAGAAAGAAAGCTAGTCATTCCCCTCAGGCCTATTATGATTTATTCCCTGTTCCAGGAGTGGGGGCTAGATGTCATAGGCAAGATCACCCCGAATTCTTCACAACAGCATAAGTATATACTCACGACGATTGACTACTTCACCAGATGGACCGAAGCCATCTTGCTTCAGAAGGTAAAAGAAGACAAGGTAATATCATTTGTTGATAAATTTATTATCAACAAGTTTGGCATCCCTGACACTCATATTTGATAATGCTTCTTACTTTTCATCACTGAAATTGACTGAATTTTCTATTGATAAATCAATTCACATAAGGTATGCATCAAACTATTATCCCCAGGGAAATGGAGTTGCTGAGTCCTCGAATAAAAACCTCATCTGCATAATCTGTAAATGTGTCACCGACAACTAGAGGAATTGGCACAATGGTCTAACAAATGCCCTTTGGGCCGATAGGGTCACCCCAAAAGTGGCCTTAGGAAACTCCCCATACTTCCTCGTCTATGGATAGGAAGCCACCTTGCCTCCCAACGTTACCCTTTCCTCCTGTTACACAGTAAAATGTCACTGCCATCATGTCAGTCTCCCTACTGTGTCATTAAGTCACATTCACCTGGACTATGCCCTCTGAAATGGCTAAAAACCCTCTTTGCCTAAGTTATTTGAATCATCGCGATTGTTCATAAAATAACCGCGCTGACTGGCGGAGGATAATGTAACTGCTGTGCTGCCAGCGCGGAAGCACACGTGTTTTCCGCGCTGGTCTAATTTCACGGACAGCGCACCCTTCGCTTGTATCATTGAGCGCTGACCAGACCTTTTCTATAATTGATCTGCGATGCCAGCGTGCCAGCCCAGTTTTTCACCCGCGCTGATCCTGTTTAGGCGAGTTTGTTCTAACAGCCAGCCTTCCAGATGACTCCAGACTTGGCTGTTAGCATTATTGAGGTCGCCATCCTTTCTCTGGCATGTCTGTTCGACTGATCATCCACTTATCTGGGGGAAAGTTCATCCTTTACCTATTCATGGAGACTCCTTCTCCTTTATAAGCCTCCTCCATTGCCCATGAGCAGCAGGTGGGGGAACATATAGACTTTGATTGAGGAATTCTTAGTGCATTAGTGCTGCTCTATGTAGGCATTTGGTGTGTTGTGTGAGGATTTTTTTTAGAGCTTGAGGAAGGTTATAAGTTTGTTGCCTTGTATGTGAGAGAGAGACCCCTTTGACTTGGGAGATCCACTTCAAAGGTGAATGCTTGGAAGACATGCTGGCTGGACCCTCTAGAGAAGGACTCAGCGTCAGGACTTTGGTTGTACCTTACTCTATTTTCTGATTAATAAAGATAGAT
>APFE030671079.1:0-10596 GCA_000404065.3 Pinus taeda | reverse complement strand
AGCTTGAAGGGGTGAGGGACAAGCTCTCTCTCTCTTTAGTGACAAGGTCTCCTTACTTAGGTAAAGCCTTATGGATACAAAGAAGGCTTCTTGCAACTCCAATCTTTTGATATCTTCCTTTCAGTACAAGTATTGCCACCAGAGTTAGAACTATCCGAACTAGAACTAGCTTGCTCAAGCCATGGAGACAAGCTTTTATAGAGGAAAAGGAAGAGATAAGGTCAATCCCCCACAATAATGAATTTGGCTTCATCACTTGGAAACTTCCAAGGAATGGTGGCAAACTACTTTCCATCCAAGGAGATTCAAAGCCAAACCATCCTCACTTAACTTGGAGTCAGTTTGGTGAATGAGTTGGACAGAACCTTCAGAGGTTTGATTAGTTCAAAACTTTTCCCAAAATGGTTGGCACGATTGCGGCTCTGGGACAAAGCGCTAATGGCGCGCCCTTTCAATAGGATTTTCCCCATTGGCACGGGCATAACACAAGGTACCAACACTAATGAAAAAAGGGTTGTTTTTAAGGGCAATGAGCAGGAGATGTCTTTAGGGCATATGAAGCCCATGTTTAGAGGTGAATAATGCAAGTGGTTTCAAGTCTTGTCACTTCTCACAAGTCCCGAAATGTGTCCTCCAAGATGCAGGAGAGGGGTAACAGGGATGGTGACAAATGGTGACAAATTAATGTGTAATAGTTTGAATTGGAGCGCACTCGAGAAACCTTTATGGAAGCCAAGAAGAGGTTCGCTGAAGCCTCCACTTCAAGAAGCAAGGATAAAACGAAGCCGGAGATGGACCTGTCTATGGGCAAAATGTTCCTGGAGACATGTATGAAGCTACTGCGCAATAGTAAGGTGGTAAAAGGATTACAGGAACTCATTAATAGATTTGATGGGATCGCACCAGGAGAACTGCGCGTAGTCAGGATTATCGGAAAACATATGACAAGAATGGGAAGAGAAATGAAATTGACCATGCAAAATAGAGAATATGAGATGGATCAAGTCATCCTAGATTTATGATTGGATGTGAACATTCTGCCGAAATAGACGTGGGAGCGAATGGGGAGATGTATGCTGTAGTGGTCTCTCATTTAGTTGTGAATGGAAAACCAACAGAAAATAATACTCATGGGGCGATTGCAAGGAATAACTGTGGATATTGAGGGAGTGAGCACGCTGGTAGACTTTGAAGTGATAGAGATTATTGATGACATCAATCCCTACCCCACGCTCTTAGGAATTGATTGGGCCAATGACATGAATGGGGTGATTAATCTGAAGAAGTGCAATATGATTTTTGAGAAGAAGTCACTACACGTAATTATCCCCCTAGACCCTGCTGAAGGATCACGTTGTACGAAGCTGGTGCGCCACTATGAAAGTGAAGATGATTTGGATTGCATCTATAAGATAAGAGCACGAAGCAAGGACTGGGTGAATCCCACTTTGGATGGGTGGATTTCATGGGAGCATGAAATCTCCTATACTTTAGATTCAGACATGGAGACAAAGTGATGGAAAATTTGGTTACATGAGGTAACTACTCTGAATTGTAATATAATGACAAGGTTGTTGCGCTGCATATCAATAGAAGAGACTTACCTACTTATGATGGTTTATGTGAGATAGATACCTTCTTGATTAAATTTGAAAGGGAGGTGTCAGAAAAGCAACACTTCTAGGACTTGGACTGGGTACTGCGCACTACGCCTTCAAGGTGGTGGGGTACACACAAAGGGAGCTATGACGACTGGTGCAGATGCAGGACAATGATGCGCATGCAGTTTGGGAAGCCTAGGGTGAGACTGATTGATAAATACAATGGATGAGATGATCTACACATGCATCTAGCCAAGTGGGTGCAGGCATATGGAAAATGGCCTATATGGATGCGCATGAACTTCACACTTAACTATATGGTCAATAAGCATGTGTTGGGGGGGGGGGGGGGGGGAATGTGCAAATGGCTCTTAATGTTGGGGAAACATTATGTAGGAAGAACACTCATGCAAAAGGTTATCCATGCAGAAGCATTCAATAAGGTGTGCAACATGCTAAACAAAGTATGCAATACATAGCGAAGTGATTGGGACCTGCGTGTACCCACAGTATTATGGGCTTATATAATGACATGCAAGAAACTAATGAGACAGACACCTTTTAGGCTTGTCTATGGAGAGGTCTCCGTAATACCTATGGAATACATCGTGCCTAGTCTGTGCATAGTAGTGCTCACAGGTATGACAGATCGTGGAGCCCTAGAGGAGAGGCTCGTGCACTTGGAGGAGCTCGAAGAAGAATGGTTTTTGGTTAGATTCCACTAGCAGGTCCAAAAGAAGCATGAAAATGCTTGGCACAATTGACATATTAAGTTGTGCACCATTAAGGAAAATTATTTGGTGTTGTTGTATGATAGTAAGTTTGATAATTTCCCAGGGAAGCTCAAAATGCATTGGCTGGGACTGTATGTTATTAAGGAGATCACAGGTGGTGGTGCGGTGTAGTTGGTGAAGCTAAATGGAGAACTCTTCCCAGGAAAAATTAATGGAAGTTATTTGAAGGTGTACAAAGGGGGCTCGACCATCTAACTGGATGATAGAAGCATAGTCTTGGTGCTCCAGGAAGCTGAAAGGAGGCACGGGACTATAAACTACTTTGCTCGAGAGTTGCACAATGTCAGGATTGCACACAATAGTGAAGTGTCACAGGGTCCATGACAACACGAGGGTAGTTGCGCTACCATGCGGGTCAGCTGGAAAGTGACCGTATAGTCACGATTCACGATGTAATTCTTGGTTTGAGACCAAATTGAGCGGGCAATAGGCACTTAAGGTGAACTTTATGGGCTAGATTCTTGAAAATTTTTTGCCAATCAAGCATTAATGGACTGAATGTGGGGAGAATGATCGAATTCAAATTCAAAAGGTTTTATAAATTACAAAGGGTTTTCCAGTAAACAAAACTTTTCAATTTGAAGACTAAGTTGTTGCATGCATAAACACTCATGAACCCAGACTTGTTCGATCTTTTGAAGGCGAACTCGTTGTTTGAGCACTTACCCGAGCCATTGAGAGAATTGTGGAATAGCACTATGGTAGTGCCTAAGGAAGCCATGGATACCAGAGCAATGAATACTAAGGAAGAAACACAGGCCATAACGGAAGTAGAAGTCCCAGAAAATTCCGGGATATTCACATAAATCCCTAAATCAAAACGTACGTTGAGACCTAAGAAAGACACACACACTATGGTACCAATGCGCGTATCCCCGAGAAATCCGTTAAGGACTAAGCTTACCATGGAAGAAAAGGGGAAGGCGATCAATTTGGAGGCTTATGAGGAGGAAGGATCTAAAGAAATCCTGGTAGAGGAGGAGGAGGATGTAGAAATGGAGGTTGACACCCACAGTGTAGACCCTCTTACCAGGCTGCCTGCATATGTTCCTCCACGGAAGGGTAAAGCGAAGGTGCCCAAAGACCTAGATGACAGAAAGAGCTCTCTGCAGACTTTGCTGCTCATCGACGACATAATTTTTGATGGAATGCACTTGGTGTGAGTGCCTATACTCAAATTTGAAGACTGGTATCTCGTGGACCATGAGAAGTTCCCAGATTTGGCAACTGCGTAGCTCATGCACCAAAAGAAAGATGCGCTGACGGGAGTTACATAGTTGGAGTCGCGTAAGTGGCTGAGAGGTTTAGGAAATGCATGATTAGTAAACCTACTTTGAGTGTCACATTACCATCATGCCCCAGTGACTATTTTCATCATCAAACAGCTGCTCTACCTGGTGCATGATGGGTGCTTGTGACTGGAGGATCCCATCCCCATCATGGACCAAATAATTCACAAAATTACCCGAATCCCCTAAAAAGGGGAGGATCCAGAAAATATATCGGAGGGAAAGAGTGATGAATTGGCCATCGCGGAAGCCATGAAAAATAAGTTCAAGCTCGAGAAGAAGAGGAGAGGGTATGCAATTTCCAGCATCAACAACCTTGCAGTCAAAGTCACAATGTAGATATTGGTCGAAAAGGTTATGTGGAAGTGCCACATGGATGAGGTACCTGCACTAGTGGTTGCACTTGCCACGCAATGCGCAGAAAGGGTCTAGTTTAACTGAGAAAACTACTTATGCAAAGAGTTCATTAAGAACTATTGTGAGGCACAGGAGCAGGGGAAGACTTTTCACCATGCTTGCTTCTGTTGTCCATAGTACTGGTGGCATGGGAATTGACTAAAGATAGCTAGTTCTTGACAATCACGTAGGACCTTCTAGAGGCAGCGAAGTACACTTCGTTGAGGGTGACCCGAGATGCATAGAGGATAAGGGATCGTAAAATATTTTGGGTGTTCATGGAAATGAACATCAAAATGGGGATTAATCGCAAGCCATGGTTATTGCCCATGGTCTACAACAGTCTGTAGAGCTTCATGGAGTTCAAGGCATATTTCCACCATGTGTACATCAAGGCAAGGAAGGACCCTGTGAAGACATGGAATGAGCTACACTACCTGGAAACGTACGATGTCATCTTCACGGTCCTTGAGTCGTGGTCACCCAAGACGCGCAATCTAGCCAGCTCTGCAATGGAAGCAGAGAATTCCACTATGCAGAGGAAAAAGGTTGAGATGAAACTATGGATGGCGTAGTTGGGAGAGAAGCATATGAATGAAGTAGCAATAACCAAGGCCCAAGTAGCACATGATGCTGTGAAGGTGGCTGAAGAGTAGCAGAAGACAGTCGAGGAAGAGTGCGAGGGAGATAAGTCACCTCCACCCGAATAGGAAATAGATACAGAGCAAGGTGGTGCAGACCCATAGACAACGTCCACAAAACTGAAACGACAACGGTAAAGAGAGCAGGTAGGGCCATGGAAGAAGTCGAAGGCTTCAAGAACTTCTTTTGACCCGATCACCCTCACTAAGGGGGGTCTGCATGACATTGAGGAGATGGTGAGGGAAGTCTCCTTGGAGACCCTATAGTAGTTCATGGAGGAACCCCAGATGGTGTAGTGTGCTCTCTGATTGAAGATACAGAAGTTGCAGGTGCGCACTCCACAGGCTAGCACTGTGTCAACCAACCTTACACTAGGCATGAACGCAGCTAAGGAGATGTTGTGCACCTAAACAACTAACACAATCACACTGCAAGAGGGAGCACTAGTTACATAAAATGTGGCTGATAGGCCTATGGTTAGTGTGCTAAAGGGAATGAGGATAAATATGGTTGCGCTCCCTCGGGAGACGCTCTATGTTTTGCAGGATGGAGTTAGTGCAGAACTGCGAGCCAGGGAGGGTCACACGCTCCAGGTAATAAGTGAGAAGTGCATCAACATCAAAAAGTTGAGCATGTAGCATGATGAGGTAGTGGCATAGAACCGACAGCTAGTGCAGATGGTCAAGGAAACCTGCTAGGTGGTCCTAGAGCTGGCCATCCAAGTAGAAGAACAAGTGGAGGCACACATCTGAAAACTAGTAGTAAGGGTGCACAAGGAAAAGGATGAGATTCCTAGGGTTTAGCTCAAACTAAACCTTCAAATAGCTGAACTGCAATTGAAGGCGCAGCCTTCAACTCCACCATAGGTTAAGGAACAGTGCGCTAATGTGATTACAACAGCAATAGTGGAGGTCAACAGTGCAGTGAAAGACTGCACAAAGTTGTTCGAGGTTCTTACCACTCTATAGGAGGACCCAAACATACATCACCTAGAAATCGAGGCACACGAGCTAAAGAAAAAGTATGATGAAGTAAAAGGGACTATGCATACAGTTTCCCTTAGACAGAAGCTCGTGCGGATGCAACAGGAGAAAGCGCTCAAGGAGCAAGTGGATGTTGATCGACATAAGGAAACAATTTTGAAGGTGTGCTTATATTTGTGGATTGATGAGGCATATGTCATTACAACCTATATTGAAGAAAAACTCATGCAGATGAAAGGAACACAAGAACAGGTTCAAGGAAGCGGTTCAGCTACAGCAGTCTCTGAACAACGTGTCGAGGAGGTACAGTAGGCAGTCGCTTAGTGCGCTGCCAATATTGTAGTGATCCATGCAGAATTAGGAGGTCTTCATGTAAAGATTTCCGCACTGACAAGTGAATTGAGGGTGAGTCAAGATGTTTGTGTTGGGGGCGTGTTGGGCGTGAGATCCCCTAAGGGAAGTTTTGGGGCTTAGAACCTAGATTTTGGTCAAAAGTTGTAACCTTGATGTAAAGACTCCGCATTTTGTGGGCGCAGAGTGTGTATTTTGTAAAAGAGTCATAGGGTTGTCTACTCTCAATTTTGTAATGTAATGTTAGTTGTAGAGATCTACCCATGGTCCGCGGACCATGGGATTGTATAAATAGAGCTAGGCTCTAAGTAGTTAAGAGATCATTGAATAGTGACGATAAGGATGAAGAGTTGAGTCATATCTGAAATGTAAAGTCTACTTTAGGTTGTAGAGTAGGAGAAGGCTCTGTAGCTGAGTGTGTAGAGGCCTAGTAGTCCGCAATTGACTATGCAGACCCCTGCAACTAAGTGTGCCGGGCGAGTCAAGTCTGTAATAGTTGGAAGTATTAATAAAGAGAAGTTTCATATCTATTATGTGTATTTATTTCCTATTTTATGCATTGACTATATTAGGTATAAATTTCACTTCTATTGTTTATATGATGTGCAAACATATATGATTGTATTCATTAACTGAATACAAAATATAATATATGTTTACACAAAGTTGACTAACGTCTATCAGAAGATAAGTAAGATTCGTAGTGTAGATTGGGGAAATAGTGCAGTTCGCTACCATAGCAGTGTGAAAGCATCTCAACCCTTGGTTAGGGTTGCTCGAAAGGTGATTATAATAGATCACAAGGGTATTGAAGGTTAGAAAAGTGCGCAAAGTAACCTATGCAAAGATAAGCATAGTTGGACTAAATTGACACCTCAGACATCTCAAGGGTGTGGAAACTTGGTTCCGGCATCCCCCCATACTGCTTTGGGTGAGTCTTCAGTCCATGCTCCACAGACTGATGCTGAAAAGGCTAGTAGTGTAGGGATATGTTTGGCTAAATAACTTCAAACCTAGGTTAGGCCCCATCAAGCCAACACCTCTGGCGAAGTTGAAGGTTGTTCCCTAAACTTGAGCTCTGTAATCTTGAGGTTCATTTCAAACTCAACCTTGGCCATCTTGGTCTGAGCATTGGGCACACCTGCAACCAACTTCTCTATCTTGGCCTCCACAAGCACCTCTTTGAGGATGTGCAATCTAGAACGATTCTGCATGCTTCTGCTACCACCAGTTGGGTGCCCATCTATAATTTATAGGAAAATTCGAATACAAATCCCACTGTTCCCCGCAAAATCCACTCATAAATGCTAGATTGGTGACATATTTTCAAAGATCTCAATCTTAATTTTAGGCTTAAATTCCCCCCCGCTACTCTTAGTTGTTTTCTCACTGTAAAATCATGAATACTAACCCTAATGGTCACTTTATGGCTTCCCTGCATGGTCTCTATTTCCATAGCGCAACTCCCATCATAGTTCTACTGATGCTATGAAATTCTTCCATCCCACGCAGTCCCCTAGTCGTGCAGCGCTACAGCCCAAGTAGTGTACTTTATAGTCCCATGCAGTCCCCCAGTAGCACAGCTCTACAACCCAAGTAGTGTAGTTTACAGTCTCGTGCCTCCTTGCAGCTGCCTGGAGCGCTAAGACTGTGCTTCTATCATATAGTCATCTATTCAGATCAGTGATGTATGGATTTAATTGACTGCCATTTACCTTTCTGGGAAATGTATCTCCATTCAATTTCACCAGTTGAATTTCTTGACCATCGGTAATCTCTTTGATGACATATGGCCCCAACCAATGCATCTGAAATTTTCCTGGAAATGTATCAATCTTGTTGTCATATAATAGAACCAAATCATTTACCTTGAAGGTGCGCAGTTTGATGTGTCAATCATGCCATGCCTTTTCACACTCCTTCTAACCTTGTTGATGGAATCTAGCAAAAAATGTATCTTCTTCAAGCTCTATCAGCTATGCGAGCCTCTCTTCCATGGCTTCATGGTCCACCATTCCTATGAACGCCACTATGTGTAGACTAGGTACAATATACTCCATTAGCATCATAGCTTCTATGCCATAGACTAGCCTGAAGGGTGTCTATCCAGTCAGCTCCTTACAAGTAGTTCTATAAGCCCATAGCACCGCAGGTACGTGCACGTCCCAATAATTCCTTTGTGCATTGTAAACCTTCATCAGTGCATTCTCCAATATCTTATTAAATTCTTTGACTATCCCATTATCCTGCGGGTGATATGGCATGCTCTTTTGATGATAAACTTGGAATTCCTCCGTTAGCACGCCGATCATTTCATTAAGGAAATATGTACCACAATCGCTCATCAAAATATTTGGGAAACTAAACCTAGTCAACACATATTCAAAGAGGAAATTTTCTATTCTTACCCCTGTACAATCCTTTACAGGTTGCGCCTTTGCCCATTTGGTCAAATACTCCATCGTGTTGGTGCTATATTGCGCACCCGTCTTCTTTCCTGGAGGGTGAATCAGGCCTACAAACATAATTGACCATTTCTCAAATGGCTGTAATGACACTTGCGGATTCAAAGGTAGCTCATCCCTCCACGATGGCCTACCCATCCTCTGACATGCATCACATGCCTTACAGTAAGCCTCAGAATCCTTATGCAGTGTCATCCATGACAACCCAGCGTGTAAAATATTCTACGGTGTTGCTTTTCCTGCATAATGTCCTCCCATAGCTCCTCCATGAGCTTCAGTGAGGATGTTGTTATGTTCAAACTCAGGTACATAATGTTGCAAAATATCATCTGAGCACATTTTATATAAATTACTTGCAATGATATAAAAGTCTACCACGTGCACCACCAACTGGAGTTGTTCTCATCATTAGGAAGTGTATAATATTTGTAAAGTGATTGTTAGCTATGCGCATTGCAAAGAGTTGCACATAAAGCAGTCATTCCTCCAAATCAGTAGGCACCTCTCCTTTTTTAATGTGTGATGGATGATCTAGTCCTGCATTCAATCATCCTGCCTTCATAATGACTTTGAAATCATATTCCTGAAATAGCAACAACCATCTGCATATATTTCCCCCCAACATAGGCTTGTTAACCAGGTACTTTAATGCAGAATGGTTTGCATACATCTTAAAGTGTTTGCCTAGCAAGTAGTGTCTAAAATTCTAGAGTGCATACACCATAGCCAAACCTTCACGCTCTATCGTTGAATATTTCTTCTTAGCTTTAGATAACTTCCAACATGCAATTGCTATAGGGTGATCCAACTCTCCCTTGCCAGCCTGTGTCAATAATGCTCAGGGAGAAATACATGACGCATCCACATGCACATGAAATTCCTTCTTCCAATCTAGGAAGAATAGGATCGGTGTAGTGACCATCTTTTCCTTTAACACATCAAAGCTCCATTAACATTCATCATTCCAATAAAATGTAGCATCCTTCCTTAGCAGCTTCCCCATCAGCGCGGTAATCTGGCATAACTCTTGATGAACTTTTAGTAGTATCCTGTATGCCCCAACATTACACACAGCTATTTCACACTTCTTGGCACCTCCAGATTATTTATGACTATTATCTTAGTTGGGTCCACCATTAATCCTTGTCTACCCACCACAAGGCTCAACAAGATTTTGAAAGGAGCACATAACAAGGATTTCTTCAAATTGAGTGTGATCTGACACCTCTGACATGTATCCAATATCAAGCATAGGCTAGCTACATGGCACTTCATGAGCCCAAACACCGTCCAATCATCAAAATATACCTCCAAAAACTTGTGAATGAAGTCGTTGAATGCTATGATGACTACGCATGAAAATATCATCCACGCATTCTTTAGTCCAAAAGGCATTACAATATACTAAAATCATCCCCACTTGATTTCAAAGGTCATCTTACTTCTATCCTTTGGTGTGATATTGATTTGATGGTACCTATAGAACCCATCAGTGAATGAATATGCCTCCTGTCCTCCTAAATTATCCAACACTTCATCTGTGAATGGAGTCGGAAAAGGATAATGCATGCAAGCATCATTCAGCTTCCTGAGATCTACGCATATCCTTATTTCATGCTTCTACTTTTCTTCCTGAACTACTATTGGGCCCACCCAATTAGATTCTTCCACCATTTCAATAATACCTATTACAAGCATTTTATCCAAATCTAAGAGGACCTTTTCTTTATACTTTGGATTGAGGCGGTAAGGCATTTTCTTGAGCAGCTTCATGTCTAGTTTCAACGTAGTTTTCATAAATCCTAGGTACCCTATTATCCCTTTTATGTTTGAGAACTTCGTAGGTGTTGGGTTGTGTTATATTCTTTCCACGACTAGCCCATGTAGTTAACCGAGGGGTTAGAGGGGGGGCGGAGGCCCCCTTTGTTACACCGATTGCATGGTGGGGGGGGTGTCACATGGGGTTTGTGGGGTGTAGGTAACCCCACTTTATGGGGTGTTAGGTTGGGAGGATCCACCTATGGTTTTGTGCATGATTTTCACACATGTTTTTTGATGCGATGGTTTTTGGTCCA
>APFE030671078.1:147116-173488 GCA_000404065.3 Pinus taeda | reverse complement strand
CCCCTCTCCTTCAAAAAAAGTGTTGTCCTCAACGCTTGAGTAGTTCTGGATACTTCTGTATAAAATTCTCATCCTCACATGTAGAATCTTCTGTAGATAAGTTCTTCCACTTGATAAGATACTCCGAAATTGATCGATTTCGTAGCTGTTGAGATCTTGTTTCTGTGAATGCTTCCGGTTCCAATATAATTTTTCCTTCCTCGTCAAGTTCTGGCAATATTGTTTGAACTGGGAGCTTGTCGCCTATAACCTTCTTTAAACATGAAACATGGGAAACTGGGTGCAATCGAGAAGCTGCAGGAAGCTCCAATTTGTATGCCATAGTACCAATCTTTTGCAACACCTTGTACGGACCATAATACTTTGGTGATAATTTATTATCCTTCTTAACTTGCTTGAGGGACATTTGTTTATATGGTTGTAATCGTAGGAATACCCAATCACCTACATCAAAACTTCTTTCGTTGTGATGTTGATCTGCCTGTTGTTTCATTCTATTCCGCGCCAACACGAGGTTATCCTTTAAGAGTTGGAGGACTTGTTGTTGATGCTCGATGTGATGTTCCACTGCTTGAACCTTAGAATTTTCTCTTAAATATGATGTGATGGATGGTGGCTGATATTCATAAAGTGCCATAAATGGGGTCATTTTTGTTGCTGTATGGAAGGAAGTGTTATACCACCATTCAGCCAGAGGCAACCATTTGACCCATTATGTCTGTTTATCAAATACAAAGCAATGAAGATATCCTTCCAAAAATTTGTTTAATATCTCAGTTTTCCCATCAGATTGAGGATGATAAGATGAGCTATGTGCTAACTGAGTACCAAGACAAGAAAATAATTTTGTTCAAAAATTTCCAGTGAAAATGGGATCTTTATCACTTACAATAATCTTTGGGTTTCCATGTAGCTTTTGAATTGTTTCCATAAATGCAGAAGAAATTGTATTGGCTTTAAATGGTTGTGATAATGCACAAAAGTGTGCATACTTGGTAAGTTTGTCAACTACCACCATGATGACACTCTTTCCCTTAGATTTGGGTAAACCTATGATAAAAATCCATTTAAGCCTCCTCCTAGCGTTGGCTTGGAATGGATAAAGGTTGTAATAGACTCGAGGTCTCAATTGTTTCAACTTTATTTTGTTGGCAAACCAAGTATTCAGCCACAAAATTTTGAATATGCGATTTAAGGTCATCCCAAAAAAAAATCCTTCTTAACCCTGTAGTAAGTTTTTAAAAATCCTGAGTGCCCTCCTAAGGGAGAAGTGTGCAATTCCATAAGAATCTTTTGTTTTAGCTGGGAATTCTTACAGAGGTATAAGCGAACTTTGTACCAAAACGAATCATTTTTCCAGCTAAATGTATCAGACGTACTGGAATCTTGTTGTAATTTTCGAATAAGTGCCCACACTTCTTCATCATTCTTCCATTCCTCCCTTGCTTCGTTTATCCAATCTGGTTGGATAATGAAATGGTGGACAACAATGCTTCCACATCCTCATCCTTTCTTGAGAGTGCATCTACCACCACATTTTGCTTCCCTTTTTTGTAGATGATTTCAAAGTCATAACCCAACATCTTTGTGACCCACTTTTGTTGCTCTTCAGAGGATAATCTTTGTTCTAAAAAGTATTTAATGCTATCATGATCCATTTTTACCTTGAAGTGTCTTCCCATTAGGTAGGGTTGACATTTCTTAAGTGCATGGAGTATTGCCAACATTTCCTTCTCATAAATAGCTTTGTGTAAAAACTTTCCCTTGATTGGATGACTTTCAAAAGCAATGGGTTTGTCATCTTGCATTAAAACAGCACCAATTCCATTTCCTGAAGCATCACATTCCACAATAAAGGTTTTTGTGAAGTCCAGTGTAGCTAAGATAGGTGCTTGGCACATTGCCTCTTTAAGATGTTCGAAGGCCTTTGTTGCTTCTGGAGTCCATGAAAATGCATCTTTCTTTAATAGTGTTGTTAGAGGTGCTCTTATTCTCCCATAATTCTTAACAAACTTGCGATAATACCCTGTCAACCTGAGAAATCCTCGCATATGCTTTATGGATTTGGGGATTCTCCATTCCTTAATGGCTTTAATTTTTCTAGGGCCTACCTTAACTCCTTCATGAAATACAATATGACACAGATATTCCACCTCTTCTACTCCAAAGAAACATTTGCATCTTTTTGCATATAATTGTTTTTCCTCCAATAGTTGTAGCACCCTGTCAACATGTTCAACATGATCCTTCCAAGACTCGCTGTAGATTAGTATATCATCAAAGAATACTACACATTTCTAAGGAATGGTTTGAAAATTGATTCATCAAACCTTGAAATGTAGAAGGTGCATTGCTAAGGCCAAAAGGCATGACCAAAAATTCATAATGACCCTCATGAGTTCTAAATGTTGTTTTCGGAATGTCTTCAGTCTTCTTTCTGATTTGATGATATCCTGAACGAAGATCCAACTTGGTGAAGTAAATTGATCCATGCAATTCATCCAGTAATTCATCAATGACAGGAATGGGAAACTTATCTTTAATAGTGAGCTTGTTGATCTCCCTATAATCCGGACACATGGGCCATGATCCATCCTCCTTGTGCACCAATACTACTGGAGCAGAGAAAGAACTTTGACTAGGTTGAATTATACCAGCCTCTAGCATTTCCACAACCATACGTTCAATTTCACTCTTTTGGGCATAGGGATATCTGTATGGCCTGATGTTTGGAGGAACACTTCCTGGAATCAAATGAATAGAATGATCATGATCACGAATATGTGGGAGACCTTTGGGAGTCTCAAATACCTTGGAATGATTGTCTAAGACTTCTTGGAGATCTAGAGAAGTAGATGATTTCGATGTCGAAACATCTAGCGAACATAATTGTGCAATTACACCTATTTTTTCCTTTTTTAGAAGCTTTTTCATACCGTTAGATCTGATTATCTTTCAATGTTTCCCTGCAATACACCTTAATTCAACTTTCTTTCCTTCCACAGAAAATTTCAAGAAAAGTTCTTGAAAATTAAAAGCTATTGTACCCAAGGATTGTAGCCACTAGACTCCTAGTACAACATTAGCACATCCCATTGGAATGGAAAGCACTGGGCTATTCAATACATATTCTCCCATTGATAGCTTGATATTATGGCACTTTCCAAAGTAATTTATCGTTCCTCCATTTGCAACCATCACTTGACACTCTGGTTCTAGATATAGGAAGCAATTCAATTCTTTTGCTATCTTACAATGAATAAAATTGTGGGTACTTCCTGAATCAATCAACGCTATTACCTTTTTCTTCTTGATATGTCCTTCTATCTTGATAGTTTGAGGAGTGGTAATTTTAGCCAATGCATTACAAGATATGGTTGGATTCATTACTTCTTTATCTAAGGTTTGTTCCTGGAGTATATCCTCTTCTTTTGACATTTCTTGTTCCTTTTCTTCCTCCTCTTCACAATCTATGTAGAATAATTTCTTCTCAGCACACTTATGACCTTTAGTGTATTTGCTATCACAGCTGTAACAAAGCCCTTTTGTTCTTTTTTCTTCCAATTGTTGTGGTGTCAACCTTACAGGATGTGGAAGGCCAGGGGCAACAACACTTCCATCTTTATAGTTGTGAGTGGTAGGCTTCCTAGTTGCTATAATTTTGCTTTCCATTTTTCTTGCTAACCTGAATGCCTTCTCCAATGAATCAGGTTCTCAAAGGCAAACCTCATGTTGGATATTATCCTTTAAAGTCCCTATGAACACGTCAATCCTATGCTCTTCTAGAATACCTTTTACCCTTATGCTCAATTTTTGGAAGTCCTCAATGTGATCCATCATTGAACCCTTTTGTTTGAGACTTATCAATTGGCTAAAAAAAGTGTTGTTTTTTGTATATTCATAATGTGCTGTCAATTTTTCCATAAAAATTTCCCAAGTGACAATTTTTTTATGAGAGAAAAGCCACTGATACCATACAAACTGATTTAGTTCCAAATATAAAGTGGCAATACGTACCTTTTGTGTGTTTCGCACATTATTGAGATCAAAAAATTGCTCCATCTGTAGTATCCATGTTGCCGGATCCTTGCCATCAAACTTCCTCATATTGATTTTTGGAATATGGTGGTTCTTAGATCCAATGTTAGAGTCTATGAAATCATGATTAACATTTATTTTTTTCTCATCACGAGTTTCCTTTACTACACTTTCACCATTAGTAAGTATTTCTTGTAGAAAATTTGTCAAATCTGTCTTCAAATCTACCATGCCTATCTTCAAATCTGTCTTCAAATCTATCTTCAAATCACCCATCTTAGCTTCCATGTCATTCATCTTAGCTTCTACATCTTTCTTTAAACCACCCATCTTCGATTCTATTACTTTTTCTTCGAGTGACATTGTTGCACTTGGTCTCATAATTTTGATATATCATGTTGCATTTCTTCCTCTTCTTCATAATTCATGCTAGAGCTTTCATGATCCTTACTAGGTGTTTCCATTTTCTTTCCTCGGGGCATCAGTTACCGATAATAATGCTTTACTATGCCCTTTGAATTCCTTCAAAATTATTTTTCAAACCAAGCTTAAGCAAAAATTTAAAAAAATCTACACACCTTTTTCACTTTGTAGAAGCTCAATATTGCATCTGATGTATCTCTGTAATTTCAGATCTTCCAGTTTTGAAATTGTGACCTACAGTATCCCTCTGCATCCTCTTTCTAATGCCACTAGTATGATCCAAATTGGATTCTCCAAAGAAGAGTTATGACAAATCTCCCATGGTGACCTGATTATATACTAGTTCAGTAGAGTGAACTTGTACGATGTGCCACGTGTCACTGTGTTAACCTTTGGATTTGAAAAATATATACAGAAAACTGAAGTCTGTCCTCTTTCTATAACTTCTTACAAAATTTCAATCTGATGCTCAGAGAGAAAGTTATGACTATTTTCCCCAGGTCACCAGTTTGGAATGTAATTTGAGAGTCTGCAAAAAGGTCAACTTCCTCAGATCATATCTCTGCAAATATAGCACAAAAAGCTTTAAAATTTGGACCCAAGGTTTATAACGATTTCAACCCAAATAGGTTTTTTTTTTTAGTGTCTGAAACATCGTAGACACAAAGTTATATTGCAAATGCCACGATGATCTATTTGGAGCAGCGAAACCCTAGAATTCAAAGCTTTAATACCAAATGTTATGAAACCAGTTCACCAAAAGATAGAAAAGATAGATAAACACCTTAGAATTCAGCCTCATCGAGGGAGAAACCTCCTCAAAATTACACAAATGAATGATTCTTACATGATTCAAATGAAAAAACCTCCTTTCTATATATAGGAGTCTAAGGAGTCACAATATAACCAAGCCGACCTAACAATAATAATATAAAGGCACAAAAATAAAAATAGAGGGATTCTATGGGTCACAGTAATAACAATATGGGGACAATAGGGGCACAACAATATTAATAAGGGATACCCTACAATATTAATGGGGTAATCACTAGTATTATAGGGACCTAACACATATTGGGAACGATTGTGGTCAGATTTGATGTGGGATGAGATCAGGAGGAACACCAGGGATGGCTCTTCATCAAAGACTAGTGATGAATAAAATTGTGCCTTAGCGATTAAGGAAAAGAAGGGAAAAGGGAAATCTTCCCATTCCAAATCGGATTCTTATCATGGAGGTAATAAGAAAGACATGAAGAAAGTTAAACGCTTTCATTGTCATGAGTTGGGCCATTTTTCTACAAATTATCCACTCATGAAGTCCAAGAAGAAGTCCTCAGGAGGAGCGGCGAGTGTTGGCTTGTTGGGGTCTGACCCAGGTTCAGAGTTAATTAGCCAAACAAATCCCTGTACTACTGGCCCTTTCGGCAACAGTTCATGGAGCACAGACTGAGATCTCACCCAAAGCAGTATGGGGGGATGTTGGAACCAAGTTTCCGCACCCTTGAGATGTATGAGGGGTTTATGGTCCAACTGTGAATACCTTCGTGCAGGTTACTTCACTTCCTTCCCTAGTCTATGAGGCCTTCGTGCCCTATTATATTCACCTTTGCGCAACCCTAACCCGAGGTTGTGGGGCTTTTGCACTGCTAGAGCAATGATGTGTGCTATTTCCCTAAGTCACGTCGTGGATCTTAGTTATCTTCTTATATCAGTTAGTTATCTTCGCATAAACAAATACCTTGTATTATATTCACTTACTCAACACATTTATATAAGTACACGTAGTAAATAAATAGTAAACTTGCAATTCATACCCAAATAATACATAAAACATGAAAAGATACATAGAAACATGGTAAAACTTCACTTCATTAATGCTTCCAACGGTTACATACTCGCCCTACCCTGACACTCAACTGCAGGGTTCCGCGCACTCAACTATAGACTACTAGGCCTTTGCGCACTCAGCTGCAAAGCCTTCTCCTACTCTACGACCCAAAGAAACAACTCTACTGCTTCTATACTTAGATCATGTTATTCCTTAGATCATTAGATTCTCACTTTACACATAGAGCCTCGCTCTATTTATACAATCCCATGGTCCGCGGACCATGGGTAGATCTCTCAAACCAACATTACATTACAAAAATGAGGGTAGACATTCCTCTAACTCATTGACCATCTTCACACTCTGCGCCTATAAATAGCTGAGTCTTTACAATAGACTTAGTCAAAACTTGGCCTTTAAGCCCCAAAACTTGCCTTAGGGGGATCCCATGCCCAACAGGCCCCCAACACAAACATCATGACTTGCCCTCGAGTCACTCTGTTGGTGTGGAGATCTTCACGCAAAGACCTACCAGCTCGACTCGGATGGTTGTAAGGCTAGCAACGCATTGAGCGACTGCCTGTTGAATCTCTTGTACTCGTTGTTCTAAAACCGTGGTGTCAAAACTGCTCCCCTGTATCTGTTCCTGCATCCCCTGCATCTGCGTGAGCTTGCCTTCAATTATCGATGTGATTACAAAGGCCTCATTGATCCAAGGCTAAATACATGCCTTCAAAACTGCTTCTTTGTGTCGTGTTGCGGCCACGACCTCTTTAAGCGCTTTGACTTGTTGCATTCTTGCGAGCCTCTGAGTGAGGGCCACCGTCTGCGCGGTCCCTTTGATGTTGTCGTATTGTTGTTGTAGCTCACGCGCCTATGTTTCTAAGTGTTGTATGTTCGGGTCCTCCTGCAAATTTGTGAGGACCTCAAATGATTCTTCCAACATTCTGGTGCAATCCCTTACTGCACTACTAATCTCCTCCAGCCCCGATGTAATGGCGTTGGGGCATTGTTCCCTTACCTCTAGAGGGGTTGAAGGTTGCGCTTCAACCCGCAGCTCTGCTATCTGAAGGTTCAACTCCAGCTAAACCTTGGCCACCTCTTCTCATGCACCCCTAATACTAAACTTTGGATGCATGCCTCTACTGGTGCTTCTGCTGGGATGGCTAGCTCAGGGACAATCTGGTAGGCTTCTTCCAATACTTGCACCATCTACCTGTTCTGAGACATGACCTCGTCGCGCTGCAAGCTCAACTACTCCATGTTGATCTTTTTCTCACTCAGAACCTGCCACGCACGGCTCTCCCTAGCCCACAGTTCTATAGTAATCCCATCCTGTAGAACATAGAGTGTCTCCCGCAGGAGCGTAGCCATGTTGATTCCTATCCCCTTCAGTGTACTAACCGTAGGCCTGTCGGCCTTATTTGCTATAATGAGTAACCCTTATGGCATCACTATTGTGTTGGTTGTACAAGGGCATAGCATTTCCTCGGTTGCGACTATTCCTACTGCGAGGCTGGTCGAGAGGGTACCAGCCTGAGGAGTGGGCACCTACAACTCTTGAATCTGTGCTCGGAGGGCCCCCAACACAATCTGATTCTCCTCCGTAAAGTTCTGGAGGGCCTCTGTGGTGACATCACGCATTGTTTCACCTATATCATGCAGAGCCCCCTCAGTAAGGGCGATTGGGTCAATAGATAGCTTGGATGCTTTTACCTTCTTGTGTGGCCCCGTCCACTTGCTCGGGCATTGGTGCTTCAATTGCGTTGATGATGTTTGTGGGTCTGTGCTACCCTCCTCTTCCTCTGTTTCCATCTCTTTCTCCTGCTTAGGAGAAGGCGACTTCTGGCCCTCATGTACCTTCCCTACTACCTTCTGTTCTGCTACTGTTGTAGCCTTTTTATGTTCTGTTGTTGTCTGCATAGTGTCTCGTGCCTCCTGTGCTTTGGTTGTTGCGGCTTCTTTCCTTCTTTTTTCCGCCAACTGCGCCACGCGTAGTTTTACCTCCTCCTTCTTCTTCTATGCAGCATATTTTTCCAGTGCAGATATGTCTGGAGCGTGCCACTCCAGTAGCCACGTCTCAAGCACATCGAAGATCACATCATGAATAGTGACTACAACGGTCACTTTCCAGCCAACCTGCGCAGCAGTGCAGCCCCCCTTGTGCGGTCGCAAACCTTGTGACACTTTGCTTTTGTGCGCACCCTCGACATCACGCAGCTCTTGGGCAGAGTATTTTATAGTCCCGTGCCTCCTTTCAACTACCAGGAGTGCTAAGAGTGTACTTCCCACTGCGAGTCAGGTGGTTGTGCCATCAGTATAGGGTTTCAACTGATCATCCATCACTTTTCCTGAGAAAACCGTCTTTTATTTTTATTGTTGCACACTTTACCATCTGCAGCACGCCATCATGGGTGATCCCTTTAGTAATATGCAGTCTAATCCAAGGCATCAGGCTGATCAACTCTCGGCGGTAGTCCCCAAATTCGTCACCATAATCGTGCGCACCATGTTTTATCACCCTGGTTTTCTTATTGAGAAAATCCTTCTTTATTTCATCCTCAAGATTTTTAACTTCTGCTTCCACCAGAGTGCTTTTCTCCCTTAATCGCACCCTTTATTCCATAAGTTCTTAGAGCCTAAGATCACCCTATCGGATTTCTTCCTCAGGTCCCAAGAGTTCTTCTTTGTTCAGCTGCATTATCCCTTCTTCCAAGGCTCCGCGAACCATCATATCTACTGGTGTTGTTATGCGTGGACTAGGCTTACTACGCACTATCAAAACTACAGTATTTTCTCCATAGGCCAATGTAGAAGGCATTTTCCCCGTCAATTTCTTGCACGTTGTCCTATAAGCCCATAGAATTTCTGGTATGCGCAGGTCACAATCACTCCGTTGTTCATTATATACTGTGTTTAGTTCTTCGCACACTACGTTAAGGCTTCTGCGTGGGTAGCCTTCTGCGCACTTGTTCCTTCCACACTTTGTCGTCCTAACTAGAGGGACCGTTTGCGCAATTGCCTCATCAACACCTACTTATTGACCGTGTTCCTGAATGCGAAGTCCATGTGCATCCGTACAGGTTGTTTAGCATAAGCCTGTACCCATCTAGACAGATGCGCACACGGATTAGTCTGTCTGTCATACTTGTCTTTTAGATGCATCTAAGGCTTCCTGAAATGGATGCGCATCATTCTCCTACATTCGCACCAATACTCAAAGCTTCCTTGGTGCGTACCTCACCACCTCGTGGACTTAGCGTGTAGTACCCATTTCAAAGCCTCGAAACGTTGTTTTTCGGACACCTCTCTTTCAAATCTGTTCAGGAAGCTATCTACCTCGCTTAACCCATCATACGTAGGCAGATCCCTTACTTCCATTGATACACAGTGCAGCGATCTTGTCATCATGTTGTAGTTCAACGCGGTTACCTCGTGTAATTGGTTCTGCCATCACTCTATCTCTTCATCTAAATCCGACGTGCAGGATCTTTTGCGCTCCCATGAGATTCGTCCATCCATGGTGGGATTTACCTAGTCTTCATCTTGCAAAGTTATCTTGTAGATGCAATCTAAGTTTTCATCGCTTTTATGGTCGTGCACTGGCTCCGTGTAGCACGATCCTTCAGTAGGGTCCAAAGGTACAACTATGTGTAGAGACTTTTTCTCAAAAATCATCTTGTGCTTCTTCAGATTTATCACCCCATTCATGTTAGTGGCCCAATCTATTCCTAATAGCACAGGGTAGGTATTATTGTCATCAACAATCTCTATCACTTCAAAATTTTCCAATGCGCTTGCTCCTTCAATATTCATGGTGATTCCCTGCAATCTTCCCATAGGTAGGATCTTTTGTTGGTTTTCCATTCGTAGTTGGATAGGAGACCATTGCAGCGTAGGCCTTCCCATGCGCTCCCATGTCTACTGTGGCAAAAGGTTTGCATATGATCCTAAATCCATAATCACTTGGTCCATCTCATATTCTCCAATCTGTGTGGTCAATCTCATTTCTCTTCCCGTCCTTGTCGCATGCTTTCCAATCTTCCAGACTACGTGGGGTTCTCCTGGCGCAGTCCCAACGCATCTATTTATGAGTTCCTACAATCCCTTTACATCCTTGTTGTTGCGTAGTAGCTTCATGCATGTTTCTAGGAACGTCGTGAGCATTGATGGGTCCATTTCCGGCTTCGATCTGTCTTTTCTTCCTGAAGTGGAGGCATTAGCGAAGCTCTTCCTAGCTTCTATGAAGGTTTCCTTAGCGCACTCCAAATCAAACTCTGGTTCTTTCATCGGAGCCTTATGAACCCAAGTATTATCTTCAGGTTGCTTGCCTTTATCATCCCATGTCATATTTCCACTTCGAAGCACAATTTTCACGTTAGGGTCTTCCTCACATGGCTCAGACCTCATCATTTGCAGGTTCTGAGTCGGGGAAGGTTGGAGCGCTCCCTTGTCACGCAGCCACGCTATCAGTGTGGGACAATCCTCCATCTCATGATCAAACAATGTACAATACAAGCATGATGGACACGTTAGATTCATACAACCGTGGGCATAATATCCTAGCCCCGCGCAATTGTAACATATCACCTATCCACGACCTCTTCCAGGTCCTCCTCCACCTCGGCCTCATTCGCACCCCTGAAATCGGGTTCGTGCCACTGCTGCATTCTAGTCAAGGGGCCGTGTTTTAGCTTGAACTCTATAGGTGGGAGTCCTATCCATCATTAGTTCATAGCTTCTACAAGTGCGCTCATCATGTCCCACGGATCTATAGAAATTACAGAACAATTCTTGTGAATTCTGTGTGTACTTCTGCAACAAATTATAGTTGTCCATAGCATGCTTTCCTCCTATTTGACAAATCACGCACCACAAAGTAGGTGTCGCGCTAGGTCCTGCTTGGGCCTCCAGTCTTAACGGCATCTGTCTTCCTCCCGTGAGATAATTCACGAACACTGGGTAGTGGTCCTTGTCATGACCCTGACCCTTACATTTAACACACCATACCTCGTCGCACACTTTCGAGCGAATTGTCCTATCCTGTTTCAGACTCTGCATCTCAAGGCACAAGTTATTCAACTGTGTGTGGATCTATTGAACCCCCAAGTTAGGATCCTGTATCATGGTTTCATGCAGCCTCATCACAATCTCCAAGGCCTCTGCTTGAGTTGTTAACCTCTATTGTGACAGTGTGTTCCTTAAATGTGGCGTTAGTGATGCTACAAACCATTGCGGTGTTGTCCATCCGTCAAACTCATATTAGCTTCGCGAATTCTACACTTTAGTCTTTGATCCAACTCCCAAGGAGTCTTTCCTGGTAGCATCATGATCTCCTTGAACCCAATGATCTATTGCACCTCTGACTTCGGCCAGCTAAATTCACTTTTTAGCGCAAGTTGGATATCCGTGATCCCTGCATTCGGATTGTCATTAGAATGCTTAATATACCAGGTCAACATATGATCCTATAGAGCGTTGACCAACGTCACCTTCTTTATATTGTTGTCTATAACTCCATGTGCTTCCCATACAGCTTTTATCACGAACCAAAATTGGTCTGGATCTTCATTTCCTACTCCCTTGAACACCAACAACTTTATCGCGCTTTCCATATTGACTCGCGGTGGTGGCGGAGGTGGTATGGGAAAAGATGGGGGTGAAGGCCGTGAAACTAGCGGTGGTGTGGGTGGGGGTGGTATGGGAGGGATCCTCTGCCTTATCAAATTAATCACACTTCTTGGCGAGACCTTCGCGAGCTCTTCTTCGTTCCCTCACGGAGGTGAAATCAAGGGGCTAGTTTCTAGTTCTGCACTACCTTCGTTTCTGTAAATTCTCCCACTTCGCATAGCCCCAAACATCAATGTATTTGCATAATATGCTTTTCACACAGTAGCATTTTAATCCAAGTGTTTACAGACTTAACGTACTTACCTCGCGGTCCTTTGAAGAACCATCATTCTACCTCATTGTAGCTGACTAAAGTATCTACCGCGAACTCAGTAATGAGTCCTCCTATAATTCCATCGAGCCAGTGATCAATAGTGCACACGATCTTATCCTTTGATGCTTCCAATCCGCGTACTAACTCTAGGGTCCACACAATAGGACTATCAAGCCCGCACCTTCCTTGGCTATCTGCTAACTTTGTGATCCACTCGTACAGCTCAGTAGGGAAAGATGCGAAGAAAATTTCATGGATCTCTGTCTACAGGTAGCAGTCTAACCACTCTTCTTTTGATAGTCACGGATTCTTATTCTCCTACATCACGAACTCGTGAATTCTCCTTTCCAACCAACCTTCAATTTCTTTCTTAGCTGGATTCCAATGATATGACATCAGACATCTCTATGTAGATTTCAGTCCCGACAATGGAACCATTTGTTGGCTTGTTGGGGCCTGACCCAGGTTCGGAGTTAATTAGCAAAACAAATCCCTGTACTACTGGCCCTTTCGGCAATAGTCCGTGGAGTGCAGACTGAGGTCTCACCTAAAGCAGTATAGGGGGATGCTGGAACCAAGTTTCTGCACCGTTGAGATGTCTAAGGGGTTGACTTGGTCCAACTGTGAATACCTTCACACAGGTTACTTCGCGCCCTTTCGTGGTCTGCGAGGCCTTCATGCCCTGTTATATTCACCTTCACACTACCCTAACATGGGGTTGTGGGCTTTCTTGCTGCTAGAATAGCGATCTGCGCTATTTCCCTAAGTCACATCGTGAATCTTACTTATCTTCTTATAACAATTAGTTATCTTCGCATAAATAGATACCTTGTATTATATTCACTTACTCAGCGCATTTATATAAGTACGCACAGTAAATAAATAGTAAACTTGCAAATCATACCCAATAATATATAAAACAGGAAAAGATAAACAGAAATATAGTAAAACTTCTCTTTATTAATGCTTCCAATGGTTACAGACTTGACCTGCCTTGCGCACTCAGCTGCAAGGGTCTGTGCACTCAGCTGCAGACTACTAGGCCTCTGTGCACTCAGCTGCAAAGCCTTCTCCTACTCTATGACCCAAAGACACAACTCTACTGCTTCTATATTTAGATCATGTTATTCCTTAGATGATTATATTCTACCTTTACACTTAGAGCCTTGCTCTATTTATACAATCCCATGGTTTGCGTACCATGGGTAGATCTCTAAAACTGACATTACATTACAAAAATGAGGGCGAACAACCCTCTGACTCATTGACCATATTTGCGTTCCGCGCCCATAAATTGTAGAGTCTTTACAATAGACTTAGTAAAAACTTGGGCTTTAAGCCCCAAAACTTGCCTTGGGTGGATCCCATGCCCAACAATGGGTGAGGCTTTGGCCTCTCAATTTGAATTGGACTTTTCCCTCATTACATGCATGGTGTCATCAATGATGGGAAGTGTATGGTACTTAGACACTAGAGCTTCATTCCACATGACTAGTGACAAAGATTTATTCAGTGACCTGGAGGAGAAATATCTCCAGATGCATATCGAGATGGGTGACGACAGGAAGTATAGTGTTATTGGATTGGGCACGATTACTTTTCAGAGGGAGCATGGGGCTCCACTCACCTTGAATAATGTTATGTATGTGCACAGGTTGAAGAAGAAATTGGTATCTTTTGCCATGCTTGAGGATAGAGGCTATGATGTGATCTTCTCAAAAGGAAAGTCGTTCCTTCAACACATAGCCACAGGTCAGGTAAAGAAGATAGGGATTCAGGCGAAGAATCTCTATAAGTTAGAGATAGAGGAGTGTGTTGCTTTGAGGAAAAAAGTAGAAAGCGTGCAGATCTGAGATGTTGGAAAGTTGTGGCACTGGAAATTGGGCCACTTACATCGTGGAGGTTTGAAGATATTGCAGCAGATCTCTACCAGTCTTCCCAAAGGTACGCTTGAGCAAGTTGATACATGCAAGTGGTGTACTTTGAGAGCATACACCAAGTCTTCCTTTCACGATAGAGACAGTTGAGCATAGGCTATTCTAGAGAGAGTCCATTCAGATGTGTGTGGACCATTATTGACAGTATCCATGGCCAAACAAATGTATTATGTTATATTTTTTATGACTATTCTCATAAATGCTAGATATTTTTCATGCAGAAAAAGGATCAAACTTTCACAAAGTTTTGTGAGTTTAAATAATTGGTGGAGAAAGAGTAGGGCAAGAAAGTTAAAGCTTTATGGAGTGATAACAGTGGTGAGTATGTCTCAAATGAGTTTAATAAGTTCTACGCAGTGCAAGGGATTAAACGGGAGTTGATGGCACCCCATAACCCTCAGCAGAATGGGGTGGCCGAGAGGAAGAACAAAAGCATAGTAGGGGCAGCGAGGGCAATGTTGCATGATCGAGGCCTACCACTACACTTGTGGGTTGAGGCATGAAACACGGTGGTTTATTTTCAAAACTGTAGCCCACATCAGATACTTGAGATGAAAACACCAGAGGAGGGTTATTCCGGTAAGAGGCCAGATGTTGGTCACTTCATGATTTTTGGGTCATCGGTATATTTCCATGTGACCAAAGATGCACAGAAGAAGCTTGAGATGATAGTAGAGTTGGGGATATTTATGGGGTACACTGATACACCTCACAACTATCAGGTGTACTTGTCAACCAACAGGATGAGAGTGGTTCGAAGGGATCTCATATTCGATGAGGAGAACGCCATGCGAGTTTCCCTTGAGAGGGAGCTTGAGCTACATGCGGATGTGGAGATTTTAGATCCTAAGGTTGAGGAGCCTTAGATTGATGTGGAGAAACCACATGCAGAGGATCTGAGAGTGGATAAATGCACTCAGGAAGAGTATTCTAGAGAGGGAAGAAAGCGCACTAGAGAGGATGAAAGATTGTTGGATAATGCACAGGAGGATGTGGGAGCACCCACTCTCATTGTAGGAAGAGGAGGTCACCTGAGAGGTACATGTTGGGTGATTTAATTGTATGCTAAATCCCTGTCATTTAATTTGTCAACCTGAGGGTTTCATAAAATTAGAAGCAAACCAAAATATATGGGACCTCAGATGAAACTGGTGTAGGAATTTTGTTTAGAATGGAAATGCATATTACAAATCTAAACTATTTCGAAATGAAAAGATTCATATCTATTTTATGAAAGCATAAAAAATGTTTGATCAATGGAATTAGTTTACTTTAGAAGATAGAGAAGAGTCTCTTGTTCAAGAGTCCTAGTTGTCCTTCTACAATATTTCTATAATAACATTTCCAAGAATCTAAGAAAGCAGGAAAGAAAGCATATAAATGAAAGCAAGTAAATATTGTTTTCAATTCAGTTCTTAGCTCATGGAGAGAAGTCTCCTAACTTAGGAGGAACTGGTTGCCCTTCTCAGATAAAAACTAGCTACTGAAAGGAAATCAATCTTCACATAAATTTAATCTAGGAAGGCATATAAGAAAGTAAATATTGTTTCAATTCAGTCTAGCTCATGGACAAGAGGCTCCTAAATTAGGAGTTCCTGGTTTTCCTTCTCACATAAAAACTAGCTACTGAAAGGAGATCAATCTTCACACAACAAAACATGGCCATAACATGAATTCATATTGAAATTATCTACAAATATTTACAGCAAATAAATAAGATGAACATCCAGAAATAAAACTAGTATATTCACAACTATGAACCTTACTCTACAACAAAGTGCACTTATCTTGGTATGGGGATCCTTTAATTCCTTAATGA
The DNA here is from genome assembly GCA_000404065.3 of Pinus taeda. Lineage (NCBI taxonomy): Eukaryota > Viridiplantae > Streptophyta > Pinopsida > Pinales > Pinaceae > Pinus > Pinus taeda. The sequence goes on along the minus strand of APFE030671078.1, from coordinate 157,496 downwards.
GCACACATTAACAACTATCACACCTTAAGAATCAAACAACACTCATAACTCATCATTTGGAGAAAATGATATTATTCATGTTGAATGAACAATCATAAATCTTATGCTAATGAATAAATGATAGTTGTTTACCTTCCTTTGAAGGATGTTCCTCTTATTTATACTTGAATTAGGGATATCTACTGAATAAATGTAGATCCCTTAAATATATACTAGATCCATACTTGTCTCAACTTATCCCTAAATACTAGATACAAATCCCATGACACATCAAGATCTCCATGATCTTTTTCCTTGGAATATGGTCCACCTCTTGAGTTGAAATTCGAATTTGATCTTGGGAGGCCACATAAGGGTGCCTTGGAAGCTTCCAAATGATCTACACATGTCATCAAACTCAAGCCACTTTTAGGTATAAGAAAATATATGTTATTTATCTAACTTTTTTATCTGAAAATCACCCTTTGAGTGATCTCAGTTAAAGAATTATTGAATGGAGGTGTTACAGACTCATGTGTTGGTGTGTGTCTATGCTATTTTAGGCAACGGATCGATCAGATTGCAAAATACACAGACACTGGAAAATGGAAAACAACAGAGAAATATAGTAAGCAAATACAAGAACACAACAATTAATAAGGAGTTCACCCTATCCTCCAGGGCTACGTCTCCGATCCAGCTTTCAGTGGTGGCCTTCTTTTATTGTGTCTTAAAGCAGAGAATTGCAATAAAGGAGCTCAATATGAGTCTCCTAGAACAGAATTTGCTTGGCAAGGTGGTTCTTGGATTCCCCAAGCCACTAGAGTGCACAAATTATTTTCCTTACTAGCTCTTGACCTTTCTGGTTTTTAATGGAAGGAGCCCAATGTGGTGCTCAGTCCTGACGGATACTCTCAGGGATGGCTTGAACCTCTCAAGCTCTCTGGTGCTCGACGCTGCCTGTGATCAGCTCGACCCTCTGACTTTCTACTTTTTGCTTCACTGTCTCTTCTTTTCTCTGTTGTTGTCTTCTTCTCTCTGATTCTTCCTCTCGGAGTCCTCTCTCGGTGTGTTTTCTGTTCTCTGTTCCTGGCTTTAAAGCTAGTCGATCTCACAACTGTTCGATTCCTCTTCTTCATCCGTTGGGTCGCCTGTTGCTGCTTGCTTGGAGTTCCTTGTCTTGGCGTCATCATCAATGACTCACAGGGAGTGGCCACTTGTCCTTTTACGAACTGTTCCAGCTCTTCCTCGTTGGTACGGTTATTTAGTTTCATCGTGGAATGAGTCATCCGCCACCTCGATAGTCAAATCAGACCTTAAATCCTTATAGATCTCAGCTTATTCCCCTGTCAAATCTGGTTCTTTCATCGGGCGCATTCTCAGCCGTTAGATTTGGTGTTGGAAATAATACTGAGAGGGGGGGGGGTAAATCAGTATTATCAAATCAATAAAACTTTTTCATTTCCATACTTAGATACATATCCACTACTTCAATTAATGGGACCCGCGTGTATACGTAGCTGTGTCTAATGCAACTAGTGTATATCCAGAATACTTATGATTTAGTTAATCCATTAGTAGTTGATCTTTAGTTAGTGCATCAGAACTTCATTAACCATATGTATAGTAAGCAGGTGCAGTAAAACAGAACAGATCATCACACACAAGAAGCACACATGAACACCATGATATAAGGTGGAAACCCAATGTGGGTGAAAACCACCTGCTGCAAGTCGTCTCTATCTTCTTTTAATAAGAAACCTCTTTTACAATAGTTTTGTACTGGTGCAGTCTTATACCAGTACGCAGGCTTCTACCTGCAGAAGGCTACAACCTTCTCTTGTTCTCCAGACTCTCCTAGAACCCCCTTAGCTCTTGTACTAGCCAATCCACTTACTAGTACGTAGGTGTTGGCCTACTAAAATGCTCCAACCTTTACTCGTTCTCCAGCTACTACTGGAAGGGAGCTACCACCCCCATAGCTCTTGTACTAGCTGATGTACTAGTACGTAGGTGCCAACCTACAGAAGGCAACAACCTTCTCTTTCTTCCTCCAGGTACCACGTTTCATACATTTTCAGACTGGATACTCCTGAAGCAAAACACTATAATCTAAAGGCCACGTTTCATCCAATTTTCATACTGGACCCATCAATATCATTGAAGCACAAAACAATCAATACTAGCATCATCAATTTCTGAATCACTGAAACACAGAAACCCTGTCAACAACACAGTCACCAGAACACAGAGCAGACAATAGAACTCTGCAATAACAATCAGACCCAACTGCAACTTCAAACATCATACTTCATTATGTATACGCTACTACAATGAATCAAACCCGCGTACATACGTGCTTTCGCCAAAGCCAACCCACGTACAGATCTATACATATTCAATCATGACTTGCAGCTATTTATAACTTAAGTTATACCTAGTTCAGAACATTACATGCGTCAGTATATAGATCTAGAATAATCATAATCAACCATATAGAGATAGTTCATTTCAAACCATTTGATCCCGATCTATTCTTAGATCTTGTTCTCCATCAACCAGTGAGATTCCTCCTTAGTTCAAATCAAGCAATGCATCATAAACCCATAACCTGCATATTGGATCTCATACTTCATCAGATATTCAAGACTTTCTCAATGCCCTTTCCTAATGATCTTCTTCTCCTTTTATAGTCTTATGCCTTACTCAATACCATGGTCCAAAACCATAACAAATCAATACCATGGACCCAATACTAGGGTTCAACTCTTTTGGATGCAATACCACAGACCAAAATCATAGGATCAAAAACTGTCGGACTAATACCATGAACCAACCATAAGATTTCCCATGTGCGTGCACTTTTCTCTGCATGAAAGTGTGTGAACTTTTCTCTGCATGAAAGTGCATGAACTTTTCTCTGCATGAAAGTGCATGAACTTTTCTCTGCATGAAAAGAACTTTTCTCTTCATGAAAGTGCGTGAACTTTTCTCTGCATGAAAGGAACTTTTCTTTCATGAAAGTGCGTGAACCTTAAAGTGGTGAAAGTTTCTCGTATGAAAAGACTTTTCTCTGTATGAAAGGAAATTTTCTCTGCATGAAAGTGCATGAACTTTTCTCTGCATGAAAGGAACTTATCTCATGAGAGTGCGTGAAATTTTCTCTGCACTATAAATTAATCATCTGAGATGAGTGGCGTTGCCATCAAGTACAACATATGTATCATAATGCCAACAATCTCCCCCTTTGGACTTGATGGCAACAACAACCAATCACTCTCCCCCTTTGACATCAAGGGCAAAGGGGCGAACTACCATACTCCCCCTGAGTACCTGCTGAAAAACTCTGAACGAGCTCCCCCTTTGAATATGCCCAGGTGTACCAATCTGTCCATGCTCCTTCCGAGTACATGCTGAAAACTCTGTTTAGCTAAAGAGTGTTGTTCATGCTCCCCCTGACTGTAAGCAAGGTCTACAAAAAAAATGTTCTAAGAAGAACATGACTCTATCATAACTGACCTTCCTATTACTAAGGACTCATACATACATCCATCTCCCAACCAAGTGGGAATTGACTCATCTACCCAACCAAGTGGGGATACATCAAGTTTTACACATGATAACATAAGAGTATAACATCATCCATCCCAGGCATAATGGGGAAACCAACATAGGCCATTACATGACCTTGATAATAAAATAAATACATGACTCAAATATTTCATCATCCTTCCTATGCATAGAGGGGGTACAAATTACATCAGAGGAGATTTCATCAAATGACTACAATAGATAGAGACACACTATTACATCATGGGTCTTGAGATGACTTTTACATGAGACCAAACATCTAAATAAGACCATGATAGTCATCAGGAACTATCATACACAATGTATGATCTGCTCCATAAGCATCTGTCAACAAAATCTAGATCGGCAATCATGTTCTCCCTCTGTACTTGTTCCATCTGTGCCAGATGGTCTTTGTCAGGCCCATATCAGACTCTTCTCATCCTAATTTTGGCCCACTTATTTCCTTCAAATCAACATATACGCGACTGTATCCACAGAAACATGCGTATATAGTGGATCCTCCTTAAGAAACTCACGTACAACCACTTTCAGATCAGTAACCTGTAAATGTCCTATAACGAGGCATGATATCAACTCATCCCTTTGAATATTATCATAAAATCATTCACATTATATCATATGTGTAAAACACCATAGTCATCTCATCAACATCAAGATCTACATGATCCAAGTAGCATCACTTTGGGAATATCTGCATTAATCAACATATGTAAGTATCAACCTATCATCATATAAGTAAGAACTCATCATCATCATGTCTCCAACAATGCAACTTTGAGTAATCATCCATATATCCAGCACTATGTATCAAGACATCATCATTCCATGTGAGCGCCTGCATCATAACTGTATTATATGATCTTTGTGCATATGACGACAACAGCATATGAGTGACTCAGCATCAAGTAAAGAAGATGTGTATTCAAGCTTTGTACTTCTCCTTATCCATATGAAGATTACCATGTAAGCACCATACATGCATCATCAGAGAATCAACCACAAATCTGATCAACTATGTATTATTGACAAGTCATAACCATATCCAAATATATCATTAAGCCGTATAAGCATCATCACCAATGGCTACTAACCATAATTCCAACAATGCATTATTAAAAGCATATGCTCCCCCTGAACCTATGCCATTTTATTGTCAAATATGATCATGCATATATCAGCAAGAAGTATTAAGGCATCAAGATCATTAATTTAGGATCAAAAACACTTTTACACATCAAGACATTTCCACACATCATCAGCAGATCATTATCAAACTGAGCAAATAATGGACTGAATCATATCAGACCCTTTTTCTGAGCCTGTCCCTACTGCTTTTCCTCAGACTTACATATACGCGACTGTGCAGTGTCTAACTCGCGTATATACGCGACTTTCCTTCATGAAACTTGCATATGAGATTTAGGGCACTGAAGTTTTATACTTTCAGCTCCCCCTGAGTCTGTTATATCTGTGTTGTGATGTGTCTGAGTGTGTTGTGCTATGCCACATCTTTCTGTCTGAACTTCCTTATTCTTCCATATCTTTAAGCGTAATGATGTTTTCTCCTTGGTATGGTGCTCGTACTTTGTTCCTACATTCCTTTTCTCTATGTCCAAGCTTGTTACATGCATAGCATCTTACATGTTTCATATTCCTTCTGTAGCAATCAATAGCTTTGTGACCAAACATATTGCAATAAAAACAATATCCCTGAAAGTACCTAGAATGTGATGATCTTTATGAGTGATGATCTTGGCTTATTCTTCTTCTGCATTTGGCTGCAACATGTCCAAGATTATGACATACATAACATTCAACATTATTCATTGGAGGAGTAAAAGATTTTCTTTGAAGAATTTCTTTCCTTGGTTGTTGACGGGGTTGACCTTTCATTTCCTTTTTGAGCATCTCAGATTTTGCATTAGAGTTCCTTGTCTTACTTTGTGGACTAGATTCACCTTCAATGGATTCATGAAAACCAAGACTAGTTTTGATAGCAGGAGATCTTTGACTACTAAGAATATCATCTAAAATCTTAGTACTATCTTGAAATTGTAAGAGCTTATCCTTCTCTTCTAATTTATCATTTAGAATTTTTACCTCAACCTGAAGTTGCTCTTCCCTTTCACGATGTTGCTTCTTTATGTTTTCTTCAACTTTTCTTTCTTCTTCCAACTGATGTCTTAATTCAAGAACTTCGTTTTCTTGTTTTTCAAGTGCTTGGAGTAGTTCTTTATTCTGCTTCTTTGATTCTTCAAGATCTTCCTTTAGCGAGCGGATCTTAGCTTCAAGACTTTCATAGTAACAGGATATATCTCTGAGTTTCTTGATTGTAGTTCTCCTTTCATTGACTTCACTTCTTAAAGATGTCACTTCATCTTGCAGCTTTTGACATTGATTTTCCTTGTCCTTGAATAACTTCCTTACCTTGTTTCCTTCCTCTAATTGAGCTTTAAGTTTGGTAGATTCTTCTTTGCAGGCACATTCCCTTTTGTTCAATAGATCTTGTTAATCTCTAATTTTATCTGTAAGCCCTTTAAATACTACCTCTATTCGATATCTTTCTTGTTCACCCATAAGAGCAAATTGAGTTATTTCACCATCACATTCATCATCTTTATATGGATAGATATCTCCGGAGGATAAAAAATTCATACCTGATAGTTCATCTTCATTCTGAAGTGATTATGAATCTGAAGTGATTCTTCTACATAATCCCCAATCGATTCTCCCACTGTCATAGTTCTTCTGAGATGTCTTCTTCTTCATAGGCACTTTCTTCTTAAGCTTCTTTCCCATTGTTCCACGAATCTCCTTCAAGCGATCAAGCTTCTACCAAAGGACCTGCTGTGATACCAATTGTTGGAAATAATACTGAGAGAGGGGGGGGGGGGGGGGTGAATCAGTATTATCAAATCAATAAAACTTTTTCATTTCCATACTTAGATACATATACGCTACTTCAATTAAGGGAACCTGCGTGTATACGCAATTGTGTCTAATGCAACTAGCGTATATCCAGAATACTTATGATTTAGTTAATCCATTAAATGTTGATCTTTAGTTAGTGCATCAGAACTTCATTAACCATATGTATAGTAAGCAGGTGTAGTAAAACATAACATATCATCACACACAAGAAGCACACATGAACACCATGATATAAGGTGGAAACCCAATGTGGGTGAAAACCACCTGCTGCAAGTCGTCTCTATCTTCTTTTAGTAAGAAACTTCTTTTACAATAGTTCTGTATTGGTGCAATCTTATACCAGTATGCAGGCTTCTACATGCAGAAGGCTACAACCTTCTCTTGTTCTCCAGACTCTCCTGGAACCCCCTTAGCTCTTGTACTAGTCGATCCACTTACTAGTACGTAGGTGCTGGCCTACTGAAATGCTCCAACCTTTACATATTCTCCAGCTGCTACTGGAAGGGAGCTACCACCCCCTTAGCTCTTGTACTAGCTGATGTACTAGTACGTAGGTGCCAACCTACAGAAGGCAACAACCTTCTCTTTCTTCCTCCAGGTACCACGTTTCATACATTTTTAGACTGGATACTCCTAAATCACAACACTATAATCTGAAGGCCACGTTTCATCCAATTTTCATACTGGACCCATCAATATCATTGAAGCACAAAACAATCAATACTAGCATCATCAATTTCTGAATCACTGAAACACTGAAACCCTGTCAACAACACAGTCACCAGAACACAAAGCAGACAATAGAACTCTGCAATAACAATCAGACCCAACTGCAACTTCAAACATCATACTTCATTATGTATACGCTACTACAATGAATCAAACCCACGTACATACGCGCTTTCACCAAAGCCAACCCGCGTACAGATCTATACATATTCAATCATGACTTGCAGCGATTTCTAACTTAAGTTATACCCAATTCAGAACATTACATGTGTCAGTATACAGATCTAGAATAATCATAATCAACCATATAGAGATAGTTCATTTCAAACCATTTGATCCCGATCTATCCTTAGATCTTGTTCTCCATCAACCGGTGAGATTCCTCCTTAGTTCAAATCAAGCAATGCATCATAAACCCATAACCTGCATACTGGATCTCATACTTCATCAGATATTCAAGACTTTCTCAATGCCCTTGCCTAATGATCTTCTTCTCCTTTTATAGTCTTAGGCCTTACTCAATACCATGGTCCAAAACCATAAAAAATCAATACCATGGACCCAATACTAGGGTTCAACTCTTTTGGATGCAATACCACGGATCAAAACCATAGGATCAAAAACTGTCGGACTAATACCATGAACCAACCATAAGATTTCTCATGTGCGTGCGCTTTTCTCTACATGAAAGTGCGTGAACTTTTCTATGCATGAAAGCGCATGAACTTTTCTTTGCATGAAAGGAACTTCTCTCTGCATGAAAGTGTGTGAACTTTTCTCTTCATGAAAGTGCGTGAACTTTTCTCTGCATGAAAGGAACTTTTCTCTTCATGAAAGTGCGTGAACTTTTCTCTACATGAAAGGAACTTTTCTCTGCATGAAAGCGTGTGAACTTTTCTCTGTATGAAAGGAACTTTTCTGTGCATGAAAGTGCATGAACTTTTCTCTGCATGAAAGGAACTTTTCTCTTCATGAAAGTGCGTGAACTTTTCTATGCACTATAATTTATCATCTGAGATGAGTGGGTTTCCACCAAGTACAACATATGTATCATAATGCCAACATCTAGAGCCTCCAGATCCGATGCCATTCGCTCATTCTGCGTGGTTGACTTGCTCGTCCGTTAGCGTGCGAAGAGCGGCAATTTTCTCTCTTCTCCACTTGCCACGCATCGGGTGCTGAATGGAATCGCTAGGTTTTAGCCAAATCTGCTTACCGCCCAAGGGTACCCCTGATAAATACTGTCAGTTTTTGGAGTGTGGGTCCCACCTTTAGCCTTTTGTGCTTTTTCCCATGGTTTTCCTGGCTTCCATGCGACCGAGCGCTCGGGGCCTTTCCATTTCAATGGGTTCTGCCTAGCAATGTGTGATTAGTGCTAATTGCGCATCAGAAACTGCCTCCTTTTCCCGATCTGGGCTTCCCAGGTGCCACTTTCGCCTCTTGTGTAGTCTCCATGGGCCTCGATCAACGCGTTTTGACTAAGGTCCTCATTGTTTGACGCTGGCTGCCAACTACCACTGTTCAAAGGTTTTTCTGATCGCTCTGTGCTCTTGAATTCAAAGTTTTGTCCCGATATGATACAGTCATGGTGCTTTGATTATTTTCCATGGATCTAATTCGGATCACAGCCTTCCCACTGAAAAGCTTTTGGACCACCAAAAGTTGTTTTTAAAGCATCGACTAAATGAGGGTACTATTGTCTCACTTGTCCAATCTCAATCCACTTTGCACTGCTCAACTTTGAACCCTTGAGCCCTACTCTGAGGTACTCAACATCTCCTCTACGCGTCGTCCTCGCCTTAATGTCAAGAACTGTGTCTTCGTACAATTCATTAAGATATTCAAGTAGCAAGTCATCAATAGAAGGCAATTGACTCTGCTCTTCGCGATCCTCAATTAGAAAGGGTTCAAACAATCTCAAGCAATCTGCATTTACAACTAAGTAGATGTGCATGTAAGCTGGTAGGTCAAGGCGAAAAGCATTTTCACCAATCTTCTCAAGTATTTTGAAAGGTCCATACCTAATGGGCTTTAGATTTTTACCTTCACCTTGCATCCTGTCCTTGCTGATATACAGCCATACTTGGTCACCGACTTGGAAACTATGCTCCATCCGATGTTTGTCATGCCTAGCCTTGTATTTGGCTTAGCTCTTTTCCAGTTGTTCCTGTACTGCCTGGTGGATCTCCTGGATTTGTTCAATGAACCTAGTTGCCCTGTCCACATCACTGTGTCCCTCGACTGTGGTATCGTTACCAAAGACAAAATCCAAAGGAGACCTTGGGGTGAAACCAAAATAGGTCTCGAAAGGAGATCTCTGTGTAGAAGACTATTTTGCTCTGTTGTAAGCATGCTGCACATAACACAAATGTTCATCCCAAAGCTTAGGATGTTTGCTGCAATATCCTCTGAGTAATTGGATCACTGTCCTGTTAACTACTTTTGTCTGGCCATCAGTTTGTGGATGAAAAGTTGTGCTTTTCTTCAGTTTGGTGTCCATCAGTTCCCACAAACTTGACCAAAAATTCCCCACAAATCGGGTGTCTCGATCAAATATAATGGAAGTGGGTAATCCAAAATGAACCCATACATGTTCAAAGAACAGTTTTGCAGTTTTTTCAACTATAATCTGTTTATTACAAGGTATCAAAATACACATCTTGTTGAACCTATCCACAACAACATATAGATAATCATGACTTTTCCTAGATTTAGGCAGTCCTCCAACAAAATCCATGGAAACACTTTCCCAAGGGTGAGAAGGTACTCGTAATGGAGTGTACAAGCCTAGTTTTCTGTTGCTGGCCTTGCTTTTAGCACACATGCTACACCCTCTTACATATCTAGAAACTATATCATTCATTTTGGGCCAATAACAAAATCTTTGCAGCTATGTAACTGTTTTACTTACCCCAAAGTGACTTGATATCAGAGAAGTGTGTGCTTCTCTAATTATCTTTACTCTCTCAGTTTGTGGAATGCAGAGTTTCCCACAATGGTATAAGAGTCCGTCCTTTACATGATAATCCAATTCTTCTACTCTTTTTCCTTGACTCAAAGTTGCATATACATCTTTGAAATCTATATCTTGAGCATATTGTTCAATGTAGCTTTCATGTAGCACAGAATTATGCTTAAGTATAGTAG
>APFE030671078.1:105830-130758 GCA_000404065.3 Pinus taeda | reverse complement strand
GAAAAAATACTCAGCAATCTTTTCATATTTTACAAGTCAGAAAAGAGCTTAAAGGTGACTCGTCCTAGAGGAACGAGTGGTATAAAGGGTAGCAACTGGTTCCGACAATGGTGGAACTGCTCAAAACATGTGATGGTCAAGAGGTTGGCTAAAAAAACCACTCATAACTGCGGCCCCTCGGGAAAGGAAAACAAACAAGTGAAAGCATATGATCGGCCAAAGAGATGGTGGTGATGGGATGAAAGCAACCAAAGCTCATCTAACAGAATTTAGCGGATAAAGACAACAATCACGATATGTAAAATGGGTATGGGTTCATTTTTACACAAGCTTGAACCATGGAGAACTCTGCTTGGATTTAGTTTCATGTTTACACAAGCTTCAAACGAAAAACTATGCTTGTTATAAGTTCACGTGCCCCCAGCATAATGATGCAAAACGAGGTACATGCCCCCCAAGTTTCATTGCATTCAACAAAGTGGATGGAATGAAGGTTCACGTTTGAGATCGTGGAAAGACTCGACTTGTATTTTACGAGATCTTAAGCACAAGACACGATTTGGAAAGGGAGTTGTTTCATTTTTTAATGAGGTTGACACAGTAAAAGAACTATCCTCATAACCCTTGTTTCATTTTTTAACGAGCTTGACACAAGATGAGGAACTATGCTCGACCAGACCCAGTTTCATTTTTTAAGGAGTTTGGCATAGGAAAGTGAACTATGCTCCAAACAGACCTAGTTTCATTTTTTAAGGAGCTTGACATAGGAAAGCGAACTATGCTCTGACTAGACCCAGTTTCATTTTTTAAGGAGCTTGACATAGGAAAGCGAACTATGCTCCGACACAAACTTCATCATAATGAACAAGAAGTCGTGGCTTCCAAGAGTGCCACTCCCGGTGGAAGGATCACATCTTGGAAGTCAGGACCCAATGCCCCTAAGACACTATGCACGATGGCGGCATCACTGGATACAGGCACGGGATAAGTAGCCACGTAGTTGACCTGCGGGGGGGCAGATACAACCGGTGGATAAAAACCAGGAGGGGATGGTAACTGCGTAGGAGGCATCAGGGGACTAAAGAATGATAATTGATCTATAGTCACGATTCTTCCGTCGTGTGGAAAGCAAACCACATGGAAAAGTGAAGAGACAAGGGCCCCCATGGCATAAACATAGTCATGACCAAGCACCTTGGGTAACCAGTACGTCGATACAGACGGTTTTTCCTCCCAAAGTAATAGGGAACTTTGGAAGGATCCCTAATGGTTGACTGGTTCCTCCATCAAACGCCATCAGATTTTGAGCGACCGGCACAAGCTGTGGGGAACCCAAAGCTTGCCAAGTAGTGGAAGGCATAAGACTGACAGATGCACCCTCATCCAAGATAGTGCCAGGTACTACCTTATCATAGGCATGTACAGTAATCTGGAAAGGCACATGGGATGGAAGGCGGAAGGCAGTCAAATGACTCCAGTCGAAGGAAATGACTGAACTACTTGGTGGGGGAATCGTATGATTGCCCCCCTGCTCTGAAGAAGGACTCTCGAGATCAGCTGGGATAAGAGAGTCGTTTTCGAACTCTGGAGAATCTGACGAGATGAGAAGAACATGAGCATGCCGCTCATATGAAACAAAGTGATCAACAAGCGGTGAACCCAATTTGACACTCTCTCCGACCAATGGTTGGTCCCGAACAGGCTTAGCACAGCCAGATTCGGAAAGAGGAGGATGGACAAGAGAAGGATTTAAGTCAATCTCTTTGTTGACAGGGGGAGGATCTGACGAGAGCCTCTGATAACCAACAGGGAGTTGGGGTGAAGAAGCTGTAAGACTTTCCAAAACAGCGGAAGCTTTATCCATGAGCGGATAAAGGTGAAGGAGGTGGTTGCCTTCACATAGCCTACAGGGGAATTGAATCTTCCCTTTCTTCTTACCATTGCCAGTTAATAGGGTAGCATCGCCATGAGCTTCAGAGGACGATGAAGGGCAGGCCAGATCATGAGACCATACGTCTAAGATCCTGGGGATGCCAGGACAATCATGAAGAAGATAGTCATCCTTGTACAATTTACAAGGAAACTTGACCTTCCGCGGAGGAGCAGAAGGTGGCCTAACCTGAGATGTACTCGGGGCAGGAGCTGCACTTTTAGCCTCTTGCTTATGAGACTTCTTCTTCTTCGTTTTCTTCTTCTTCTTCTTCTTAGCCACCTGGTTACTGGAAACTAGACTTTCACCAGGCGAAGTAGAAGATGAGGGCGTAGAAACAGGCGAAGAAGGGGAGAGGTCCACCTTGGAATCAACATGATGTTGTTCGGGTGGAGGAACTGATTGACCAGTAAAGGAGACACTAGGGACCATGGAGGTTGAGAACAACCAAACAGGAATCCCAACAGTTAACCCAGGAAGGGACAACGTCGCCATGTAAGGGGCACCAACATTCCCAAAAGGAGGAAAATGACCAGGATTCCCTTCAGAGGGGATTCCTGGGTTGGTGAACTCTGGAAAAGTTTCCATCAAAACTGAAAATTGCACACATGGGCCTGAAAAAGAGTCAAGACACACAATCAAATGGCCAACAAGCAAAATCTAATCGGGCGTGTGATCGCGGGCAAATAAATTTTAAGACACAAGGATATAACTTTACCTTTTCATCTTTAAAGAGTCAAGAAAAGGACAAGAAGATGACTCTAGTCGCCTTCGAATGTTTAATGAGCCCGAAGTGACAAATGCTCAAATGAGCCTTTGCTTTTAGGGAGTCTGAAAAGGATCAAAAGTGACTACTCTGTAGAACTAGGCAAAAGGTTTACCAGACAATCCGTAAAACTGCATATACACCTTGGCAATCGTATGAAAACCAAGGACTTTCCGTACGACAGTCAATCTTCCCGAATGTTGTGTTTAGTGCGTTACAGGTCATAAGGCGGCAGACACGGCTTCCTATGGAAAAAGGATGATAGCCTAGTAGGGTCTCCCCATATACTCGACGGTACGTGGGAGCACAAGTCCATACTAGACCACTATTGAGTCACAAAAGGAGGAATCACCCAACCTTGAGTGGAAACAAAAGTGACTAGGTTTAACGATGCTGGAGCAGTCTCTAGCCTAGACCTCTAAAAAGTGTGCGTTATATTCCAATGCGTTTTTAGATTCATTCAATTCATTTTAAAGTTGATATTGTATTAGGTTTCAGTTTTCAGGCCTTACCGTATGTGATATCTCAAAATTCCCTAAATGCAAACTATATGCCAAAATAGGTCATTTCATTCAATGAATGCTAGCTACGAGAGGGTTTGAGATTTTTCACGCAAACGAAATGATCACAAAACAACAAAGAACTTCCCTAATGCAGCTAATGGAATTTAACAAACTTTTCTTTAAGATCACTAATCACTAATCAAAATGAAAAGCTCTAATTCTCATTAACTAATACAAAGCAAAAGAGATTTTTCTTTTTGTTGATGGCAAAATGCACTAAACAACTTTGAGAAATGACAACAAATAAATTCTATCCAATACAAGAACATTCAATTCCCTAAAATCACAAAGCAAACCTCCAAAGAACGAGAAAAATCCCAAAGAGACCAATGAGTTGTGTAATCTAGGCTCAAAGTGAGACAAAGCGGAATTCAAGTGAAATCGAAGCAAGTCACCCAAATAACGCAATAAAACGATTTACAACCACCAAAAAAGTGCAAGGGAGTAATCAAAGAGTCGACTGGACCACTAGAAGATCAAAAACACCTGATGAAGGCTCGACACACAAAGCCACTAGATGCCCTAGGGCTAGAAATGTGAAATCGATGGAAAAAAACAAACACACAGATGGTAACGATCAAAGCTAGTCAAATCACACTCCAAAACACTCAAGTAGTCTAAAAAAGGTACCCAGAACAAAAACCAAGCTCAGAGAGCTCACAGCTAAGCAAACTTCAAAAGTTCCCAGGCTTGGCGCGACTATCAGGCTGCAACTAGCGCCTTTGAGGGATTGGCGCTGGTTGTCAATGAGAAACTAGTGCCAATTGGCGTGACTTTAACGCTATAAAAGAGCGCCAGCTGAGTTTTCTATGGAAAAAAAAAAAAAAGAGCCAAAGCTAAGTCAACAGTACCCATGTACACCAAGGGGCAAGAAGCAACTCAAGGACTCAACCCAGAAGGCTAACCAAGCCGAAGAAACCAAGAAACAAGGCAAGTTCCAAGCCGTTCAATTCATAAACCAAACCGAAGATGGACTAAAGTGGCATTGATCTACTTTGCTAATGCAGAGCAATAACGTTTTGAAGGCTATCTGGCCGTACTTCAGGCTCCATCCAAAGTTTACAAATCAAACAAAAAGACAAAAATCCAACTCCCCAGGGGAGTCGCCAAATTGTTGTGGAGGTAAATCCCCTCTGCAGACAGAGGCAATCCCTACTAGCCCAAAATGGGTCTAGCAACAATCAAACAACACTAACACACAGGTTCCTAATTTCAAATTAAAGACCAATGATGAGGGCCTACCTGGATTCCAATTGTAGTACTTGTAGAAGAGTCAACTCTCTCGTTCCTTTGCTCCGGCCAGTCACAATCCCCACGATCCTCGTGAATGGACACCTGCACATGCAAAGAATGACACAAACACAAGAGTAAAATCCAATAGATGCAACTATATATCAGTCAGAAAGGATATAACTCAATCATCATTGCAAAGACAATAAGAGTGGAACCATAATGATAGTCGTCTATTATTCATAAACAAAGAAGAATACAACCATAGTTCTAACGTCAAATCCTCCTTTGGTTGGGTGATCAGCATCACATGCCTTGCAAAGCTTGTTGGGAATGGGGAACAAGAATCTCTCTCCTTGGTTACTTGGACAAGAATCTCCTCACTTTAGATTTAGCCTTATGGGAATGAAGAAGGCTTCTTGTAGCATGAGCTTAGCAATTCTCAGACTTTGGGACTTCAAAACTAGAATTTTGGAACTAGCTTATCAAAGGCAAAAGGACAAGATTTTATAGATAGAGGGGAAGGAGTTAGGATCATCCACAATATTCATGGGATTGGCTTTATCACTAAGAAGCTTCCATGAGAGGTGGAAAACTACTTCCCTCCTATGGAGATTCAGAGACAAACTAAACCAACTCAAGATAGGTTCAGTTCATGAGTAGGTTAGGAAGAACCTTCAGATGTTTGTTTGTTAAAAACATTACCCAACTTGGCTGGCGTGAGTGCGACTCTGAGACAGAGCGCCAGTTGGCGTGCCCTCTTTGGAGGATTTCCCCCATTGGCACGAGTGATACACAATGAAATCGCGCCAATGGAAAAAGGGCTATTTTTATGGGTATTTTGCAGAAGGTGTCTTCAGGGCATATGAAGTACATACTTAGGAGAATACAATGCAAGTGTTTCCAGGTATGTCACTTCTCACAGGTCCCGGAATGAGTCCTCCAAGGTGCGGGAGAAGGGGTAACAGGGACGGTGAAAAATTACTGTGTAACAGTTAGGGTAATAGATAGCCCATGCCACAGATGATAAGTTTCGGGTACTATGGCAAGCACCATCGGTGAAACCAAGGTGAGGAGTTACATACATCTACAAATCATGAAAAGCATAGTAAACAAGAAAGTTGTTTGAAAACTATCACATAAAACCACGTTGTACAAAATGAATCACACACTAATGTACATAAGTATCCATGCAAGATGACCTAAGCATAGTACTTTTTGAGGTAAATCCTGTTTCGGGGCTTGTCGAGAGGATTTCCTTCATAATCAATAAGCTCGTAGGCTCCTTTCTACAAAACGCGTTTTACAATATAGGGCCCATGCCACATAGGTTCAAACTTGCCTTCCCCTAGCTTATCGTTAGCTTGGTCGTATAGCAGGACCAATTCACCCTTAGAGAAAGCATAAGGGGAGACCGATTGATCGAAATGGGATTTGACCCATTTCTTTTGTGCTTCGATGACCAAGGTAGTGGGATGGAAAGTCTCGTCCAGTAATTCTAAATATAAGAATCATTCCTCTTAAGGTGATGTTTCGGGGAGGAGTTCAACAACTAGCTTGAGGGAAGGAATCTCACGTTCGATTGACAATGTTGCTTCTAGACCATAGACCAGCTAGAAAGTTGTGAAACTAGTTGCATCTTTGGTTGAATTTTGGTAGGCCAATAGAGCTGAAAAAAGCATGAGATGCCAATTTGATATGTGCATCCCAATAGTACACTAAAGAATGGTGACCAAAACCTTGTTCATAGCTTCAACTTGGCCGTTGGCCTAAGGGTAATATGGTGTTGAACCATCGTGGTGCAAGCCCAATGCAAATGTCAGTTATGCCATCATGTAATCTCTGAAATGGGAGCCATGGTTTGTGACAATGGCTTGGGGTATGCCGAACCTGGAAAGAACATGGTTAAAAATAAATTGAATTGCCATATTACCATCTACAGAATATGTAGTCATCGCTTCGGCCCATTTGGTGAAATAATCCACAGTGATGATAATATAGCTATGCCCCCCGGCCAAACGAGAGTTACATGTCATATAATTGATGCCCCATTTGGAAAAGGGGCCAATGGTAATGACAAGGTGTAGGTCATTCGTGACACTTACAAATAGCAAGAATGTAGTCTTTGAAGATAAACAACCAGAAATAACCAGCACGAAGGATTTTCTGAGCTGTAGCATAACAAACATATGATCACCACATGCCTCGGAGTGGCAATCATTGAGAGCTCTTTCAACTTCCTCGATCGTGAGGCATCGACGAAGAATAGAATCGACACTGACACAGTATAAAGTATCACCAATAATACGATAGGGTTGGGAATGATGTGGAATCCTTCGACGATCAGAATGGAATGTGGAGGTTTGTCAATGATATCACTGTACCATGGATCAAGGGTTTTCATCAAGAAAAGGGTCTCATATGGAAGCTATTCATCTACACCAGCAGGGAGAGCTTTGGAGGGAAGGGAATAAATCAATTCAGTGACAACAAGTGACTTCCTAGATTTGGTCGTAGTGAAGACCAAATCAAATTATTGCAGGATAACAATCCATTTAGAAAGGGTTTGGGCTGAATCCAAACTCCCAAATTCAGCCTCCAATATGCCCTACGCAATCCCCAACAATTCTACACTATCTGTTGCAACGATACGGCTAAAAACCCCACCTCAGGTGCTTAGAAAATTATGAAACTTTTTATCTAGGATCCTTTTCAAAACTCCAGAAAAACATAGAAATGGTTTGGCCATATTTTGAACTTTTAAAATCAACCTCCAATATGCCCCATGCCCTTTAAGATCCTCAAGAAAAAGACATGCAATAAACCCCAACGAAATCCTCCTCCAATCTCATGAAAATGCATCAATCACTTCTCAAAATATTTGCCTTAACCTCAACTATAAAGTTTAGCCTCAAATACTGATACTTTACCCACAACGTGAACACCCAGTGTTGCCTCTGTGTTGGCCCACGTCCTCCTGTAAGTGTCAGTGTATTCACACTGCCATAAGTGATCAAAATTTACTCTTTTTCATGTCATACTAGGAGTCCCATTCTGATGAGGTTGCATTCGATTAGGTCATGGATCTACTGATGGTAGGGTTTACTTCAGTTTTTCCTTCATGATATGTACTTTTTGACCTCCTCTCATACCTTTCAGTCAAGTTTCATGCTCACTTTCAGTTCATTTCATCAATTACATAGGGTCCGGTCTCATTAGGTCTTAGGGTTTCCGCCATGGTCAAAATTCAGTGATTATTGTTAATAATGGTCAGCAAAGACATGAGGAGGTCAATAATGATCAGAAAAGTCATAATTTGTTAATTTGTAAGCTTAATGAAGTTCTTACCTCAAAACTAGTTTTGAGGTGAAAACAAAGCATTTGTATTTTATCTTTAAATGTTATGTAATTTTAATGTTCTCATATGTAATAATGGTTCCATGTTGCTCCTGGAAATCTGGTGATGTTGCCAAAGTACTGCCACTACAAAAAATCAAAAGAATTTCAGCGTCAGTCCACCTATCAAAGCAAAGAAACCAAGCATCAAAAAACAGAGTATTGGAAAAAGTAGATAGACATTATAAAAGTGGGTTTATATAAAGCCATCCTTCTATTTATCATTTCATTGTGTTAGTGTTGAAGTTCAATGTGCCAAAAGGAGAGCTAAGGATCGATTTCAAGCATTATTGGGCAGATACAAGTGAGTAGCTGCGTTTTTGGAAAAAATTGAGCGACACTGCGCTTTTGAGGAGGGTGTTGCGTTTTTGAGTTGCCGTTGTGCATCTAGAAACATTTCCCTGTGCAATTTTACACAGGCACTGCGATTTCAGAGTGGAGCTGCACACCTATGTGAGGCGCTGCGCTTCTTCCTAGCCAAGCCCCAAATCGCCCAAATTGTTCCAAAACTGCCAAATTCACCTCAAAACCTTCAATTTCTCTCTCTTACAAGTAAGTACATTTTTCATATCTTATGTTTTAGGGTTTGGTTTGCCAAGTTTGGTGTTTTGCATTCTTAAATCTAAAACCCTATCTTATAGGGTTAAACCCTAGTTTTCCTCATTTCACTAGTGTTTTATTTACCCTATCCACTTGCCATTATTCCCTAAACCCCATTCCCACATACCATATTTTCTAAAACCCATTCCCCTCATATATTTTCCCTAAATTCCTACTTACACTCTCCATCAACCTTACAAACACTACCCACTATCCCTAAAACCCTACTAATCCCTAAAAACATGTTCACACATCATACTCTCACATATTCCTTCATCTTCACTATGTTCATTTCATTCCTCCACCCTATCCCATTATTGTCCATATAAAACCATAAGTGTTCACAGTCACAGAAAAACAATGGAAAGAGACAATGAATATGACTATGAGGAAGAGACACTCAGTGATAGTTCCATGGAGAGACATAAGAAGCAGAGGAAGCCTCATAAAGGAGGAAGAATTATTAGAGCAGATCCCACTAATTTGCGGGAGTTACAAGCTTGTCCACTTGCCATTTCTTTCTTTAAACACCAGGCATGCTTTGATTTTTGTGAAATGATAGAAAGAGTCATATTTCATCATGAGTTGGCTAGGTTATTTGTGACTCATTTGCACAGTAAATGAAGTAACCCTTGCTCGAGTAACCTTCACCATATCACCAATTGTCATCTCAGAGGCTACAAGAATTCTAGATGTGGGTGAAAATTGGTACAAAGGTCAGGATATTGATAAGGAGTACTATGAGCCTTACATCAAGCTTAGATACAGAGACCAAATGAAGAGAGTATTCCCCTTCAATTTTTTGGAAGACAGGTATGCCCCATTGATGAAAATCATTATCAAGTACTTCACTTGTGAAGGTAGGTTCCCCCAATTGTATGCCTATCACATTAGACTTCTCATGCATTTCACTAGAGTAAAGATGATGAATCTCCCTTAATTCATGTTTAGAAACATTGAGAAGATGGCACATATTGTAAAGAGGAAGCCATACCCCCAGTAGTTGAATAGCATTTACCATTACTCTTTGATCAAAATCATTGTTCTTCACCACCTGAGCCTCCTGAACATGCCATGGGAGACTTTCATTTCTCATGAGATTTTCAAAGGCCCACAAATACTTTCATCAGTACATCATGAAGAAGGTGGACCTTCAAGCCATGAAAAAGTAAAAGAGACTAAAACTGTTGGAGTGCCAGTGTCTGTGGCATATAAGAGGGGTACTAGGAAACGTTTTGCAGCTACTAGGCAAGTATTATCTCCACAAGGTGTGGAAGGATCTTGCCTTCATCATCAGGCCACAAGAAAATGCTATCTCCATAAGGTGTGGAAGGGGCTTTGCCTTCTTCTTCAGCAAAACAGGTACAGGTTGAACAGTTGAGCAAGGGTAAGGAAAAGGTGAAAGAAGAGGATCTTGGTAGGAAAGAGATTTTAATCTTATTGAGCATGAGGAGCCACAACAAAACTTTACTCATCATGGAGTTGACATTATTGACTTGGAAGCTCGGGATCTGAAAACTGTCAAAGACATTATCATAAAGGAAAAAGAAGCTAAAATAAAATCCTTGGAAAATAAATTAGAGAGAGCTAAGTTCATCATCAGATATTTAGAGCAGGAAAACAAACACTTGAGTGACAAGCAAGTCCTCATGGAGCTGCAAATGATCAAAGAAAACAGGAAAAAGGCCAAGGAAGCTCATGTCAATTTGACTTCAATTGAGCAAGAGATTGAAAATGATAGGGAAAATTGGCTTGAGAGGGTCAACATACACCTTGAAGGGTTGATTGAGAAGGCCAACAGGGATAAGAATATGCTTCGCCACATGGCCTACCATTACATGACCCGCAATAAAATCTGTAACACGAGGATCAGGAAGCTTAAAGCTAGGTTGAGGAAGGCTTTAAAGAGAAAAAAGGAGAAAAATAAGTTGAAGATATTAGTTGAAGCCTCACTAGCCCATCAAAGTAGCTGATGGTGGTGTCTCATGCCAAAATTGGGCAAGTTTTGATGAATTTTTTCATTTTTCAACTTTTGCAATTTCCAACACAGAAAACTGGCCCCAGCGGCGCTGCTTTTTTCCCTGCAGAATTTGTTGAACGAAAAATTTATACATTTGTATTCAACATGATGATAGCATCCATCCCAAAAAAAATTCAGAAGTTTTGGAGCAAAATTGGCTCAACAAAAGGTCCAAAAACTATCAAAAAATGACCTTTCTACCTCTTTTTGGACACACAGAAGTTGCCTTGGGAGATTTCAGTTTTGACGGGGCAAATGACGTCCAAGTGAAAACATTCAAGTTGTTCCAGAAATTAGACTGGGAGACCTTTCCAATGAGCCATCTTGGGCTAAATTTTTCTAAGGGGAAGGCCTCCAAAAGTGGGTGGAAACCAGCATTGTGCTTTTGGCTAATGGCACTGCGCTTTTGGCCAGTTTGCCAGAAAAATCAAATTTCACCTGTCTTCTCTATAAATTCACTTTTTCTATCCTCGTGGATGATTTTTATGATGTAATTAATTACTTTGCATGTAATTTTAATATTTAAATGATCTTAGAGTTTATATTCATTAGTTAGAGTTGGTTTTGCGTCAATGAATCAGTTTCCATGTTTATAGAGGCAATTTGTTCCACTGCCTATATTCTTGGCCCCTGTTTCTAAATGGTTGTAACAGCTCCTATTCTCTTGGTTTCGACCCCTGAAGGCTAGAATAGGTGGTTTGATGTCTATATTATATATATTTTTTGTCATTAGCAAAGGTTGGACTCACTTGGATGCTCTGAGCTACATTATACACCATTATCAGCAGTTTAGCAAGGAAATAAACAGGATTTGCAGCTATTTTTATGGGATACTTGTGGTATGGTGTTGTTGCATAGTTTCTTATGATGTTATCAGTTTTTCACATGTTTTATGTATGCCACAATCTAATTCATTGATTCTAGCTGAATGATATCAAGATAGATAGGTAGAATTCATTGTCTATAGTGCTCTACCTTGGGAAGCCATTCAGTTTTCTATGTTTTATAATGTTTGAGAAGGATACATGATCTTTACATGCCCTCCTCATCTCCTCACTAGTATTAGACCTCTCATCTCACTCAATTTCAAGTTCCAAAGCACCTACCTACCTTGCCCCATAGAACACCTTGCATCTTGACTTAATTTCTCGGACCCAAAAAATGTCTGGCTCCATTTGATCTAGAAAAAAACCCAAAAAAATCAATCAAAAACCCTAGAGCTACTATACCTAGCCTAAAATCCATATCTGGTCCAGTCATCTTGACTGAGATTCACAAGGAGAGAGCCCTCTCCCGACCTGTAGGGCTAGCTACCAGGTTAAGCTTGGTTTGTGGTTATCCTAGGATTGCCTTCCTTCAGCCTAAGGCCAATCTAGGCTCTAACATAGTGGTGACCATACTGGAGATGAAAATATCATTATACCCTAGTACTACTAAGAAGTTCTGAACTTTTGGATGATAAGTTTAGAATTCATTAGGCTAAAAAGAGGAAATTTGTAAAGCAATATAAAAATCTTAAGAACTATGAACACATTGGCTTCAAGAAGATACACGAGGTGTAATCCTAATCCAGATCCTCCTCCCATATTTGAAAATCCTAATCTCATTCCGCGGATACTCAGACAAGAAATTTCACCAAGTCCTAGACCTGTTTTTAGATCTCATTCATGCCCTGTTGAGTGGTTGTTCCTCGAAGATCTCCCTTTTGATGAGTATTTTGGTCTCTCTCTATTTAGAACCATAACTGATAGTGAACTGCTAGATATAGTCCCGATCCAGAATTCACCAGAGAACTTGAAATCCAACAAGACAAATTGTTAAGTATCTGAAACCTTCAAAATTCCCCTTAGTCATCCCTCACCATTGATAAACTCCCTAAACTCTCTGACTCGGCATCAACATCTTTTGCCTCACCATCATTTCCCCATATTTATAAAAATCATCCCTCATCTCCATTCATACCTTTACTCCCTCATTAGCCTATCACTTCCCCTCAAACACCCATCACCTCTATTACATCAACTACCCTTGTTGTCCCAAATCCCCCTATTTCCCCAACACCAGTTTTAAATCCGCCTTGAGTCATGGCTACCAGATATGCACCCCTCACTCTTCCTCAGAATCTGGATGATATGCCCACTGATTACCAAAGTAATATACCTCTTTTCGATGCCACTCAAAGTATTACAGCGCAGCAACATGTTGATAGGATGAATGAATTCTTTGACCTTCATGAGGTAGATGTAGAAAATGTGTCCATAACATTATTTGTACAGAGTTTTGGAGGCGAGGTTCAAAAGTGGTTCAAAGCATTACCAGTAGCCTCTATCAATACTTTACCAGTTCTGCACCGAAAATTCCTAGATCAGTGGGAGGTAAAGAAGAACCCTCTCCAAATTCTACCTGAGTATGAAAATATCAAAAGGAATGTGGGTGATAGTGTGCAATATTAATGTGTAATATTCAATGCAGTTTATAATTCTATTATGGCTGACATTAAACCACTAATGGGGTTAGCATTAATCAAATTTCCATACGGTTTCAATGTTGATATGGCATATAAATTGCGAGAAAGAGATCCTACCACACTTGAGGATATGCAGAAAGAACGTTGTGAGTGTAGAGGCAAATCTGCTGACCAAAAGAGAAAGGATGAAAACTGAAAAGAAGGTGACTATAAAGGAAGAAGCATCTTCCTCAGATGTTAAGGAAGATAATTTACTTTATTAAATTAAGAAGATGTTTGACCGGTTGACAATTATAGATAAGCCTGAAACCACAATCAGAAATCCAAACTTCATAAGGCAGCAACAACCCCAATTTAGGATTAAACAAAGGGAGCAAAAGGCACAATATCAGTCGTCACAACAGTAGCAGGTCAGAACTCCTTTGCAGAAAAATTGTGTGCATGGAATAGAGGATGAAGATGATGATGATATGGTGGTTGAGGGAAATAATTTCTTTACTGCTGATGGTTTGCCCATTTTTCTCACGGAAGATGAAGAATATTCGAAGGTCACAGATACCCAAAGGGATGAATACTACATACTAGCAAATGAGGCAGTTTTGGAGGATGAGTCAGATGATTATCAACGAGGATATATGAATGCATTGACAGCATAGTAGAAACAATATTCATTGAGAAGTAGATATGTACCAGTCAGTTCAGTTCAAAAGAGAAAGGAAGTGCAACCCAAAAATGATTCCTTAAACATTCAGAAGAAAGGGAAAGAGCCTGCTGATCTAACTTCCAACAAAGGACCATCTACAAATAGCATTGCAAACGAGAAGAACAATCAGCAAATTGCAGCAAAAGAAAGAGCCGAAAAGAAGGACCTTCCAGTCAAAGAGGTAGATAAATTTTTCGCTTTTAGTTTAGAAAATGAGATTACTAAATTAAAAGTTTCAATTCCTTTGACTGAATTGATTAAGAACAGCAGCTATAAACACTAGGTGTCCAAAATTTTGCATATAGATCCTTTATCTGATATGGTCAATGTAGAAGAGGATCACCCAGAGCTCATTTTTTGCCCTTCCTTAGAAGGTCAATCTGAGGATAGTGAAGTTCCTCCATTCTCTATAAGCCTTAGACTACACGAGTATGTCCTCCACAATGCCATGTTGGACTTCAGAGCTTCTCATAATCTGATGCCAAAAGCCATTATGGAGAAATTGGGCCTTGACATTACTCGAAAATATCATGACCTGTATTCTTTTGATTCGGGTAGGTGTTATAGACATATTTTGGCACTGAAACCCCAATCTCATATGCCCCTAAACCAAGGGCTTCTAAGCCCCTAAAAGTGTTGTTTCATACCCTAAAGGAAAAAGGTCAGCTGATTACATCATCTCCCAGAAGTTCTCCCTTAAAAACTACTCAGAACTGGTCAAAACTGGACCATACAGACTAATCAGTGCTAAGGGTGTGATGCATCTCACCTACTACATGCAGAAAGTGTGATTCATACTGAATATCCCTTCCGTAGGGTGCGATGAGCGAGAATAGACAAATGGCAGAAGAAATTAGCTAGGTGGAAACCCAGAGAATCTTATAGAAACTGCCCATTTGACACTTGCCTCTTTGAATTCGCCCAAGGATGAGTAAGAGATCATGAAATCTCCAAGTGGAAGCAAGAACTATCATAGAAATGAAAAAAATCAAAATCCAAAAAGCTGACTCGCCCACCTGCAAATATCTATATATGGATCCCTCATCCTAGAGATCTAGAGGCTGGAATTTTGTATCTTGTAAGGAAGTGTTGTTGGTTTCTCTGTGGAACATCATAGTGTTGGGTGATTTAGCTTTTCATGAGGTGAAGAGGGATTTCATGCTGGGAGGATGGTGCTAAGTCAGACCAATGGGTTGTAATCCTCTCTTATACTACTTCTATCAATAAAGCTATATGAGTTTTCCTCCATATTCTTGTATATCTCTGAATATTGTATTGATATATGCATTTGTATGGCTAATATATATCTGATCCTATATTGTTTATGGTTATAGATCTCTATGCTTTGATGGTATTATGTTGCTTTGACTCTACAGGTGTTCTTTGAAGCAAGACAAGTAAGGAAGGAGTAGCAAAGCTCTGTCAAAGGAGGGAGGAAACAAGCAAGGAGCCAAGCGAAAGATTGAGGTTGGTACTCTCTGCTTCTCTCTCATCTATTTATCATAAAGGAAAACACAAGTAAATTTAGTTTGTTTGTTTCTAGGATAGCTACCTGTCTTAACGGGATTAGCAGCTCTGAATGGGCACTAGTTTTCCCAATAAAAAAATGGCGACTCCACTGGGGAACGAATATCTTTTTTGCTTATTTCTATTTGTTTGCTTTATAAACTACAGACGGAGCCTGAAGTTAAGCCAGCTAGCCTTCAAACTGCTTTTGCTATGCAACTACAAAGTAGATCAACGCTGCTTCAGTCAATCTCTGGGTTAGTTTATGAACTTAACATTTGACTTGCAAACATCCTAAGTGCCATGGTGGTAGCTCAAGTAACCTCATTAGATCAACCCCTATGCTTTGTGTTTACTACCTATCATTAGCTCAGCCTAAATCCCTGAACTAAGCTACAAAATGTGAACAAAAACTAAGCTCAGTCTCATCCCTGGACCATCGCACTGTCTCTCATTGGCATTCTGGATGCATCACACCTCCCGTGTGTTGCAGGTGAGATGCATCCCTGTTTCCCTGTGTTACAAGTGTGATAATTAGGTGAAACTGTTTCTGCCTCCAAATTTTGGTTTTTTCTTCATTGTCTTCAGCTTTATTTAGGAGTTTTGCAGTCTATGATCAATATATCACTGTTGAAACTCCCTTCCTTTGCATTATGCAGCCTCCATTATTAAAATAATTGTGAATGTTTTTATGTATTTTTCATCATTTACAATTCCCCTTTGCAAACAATAGCTTAATCAAATTGTCATCTTTTGATTTGAAAGTGTTGCAAGTGTCGTTTTCAGTCAAAGAAAAGAGTCTTCCTCTTTTTGATAGTCGATTACGCAATTGCTGTTGTATTTGATTTGAATTAATAGTATTTCAAGTGTTGAAAGCAGTTTTCAACTCGAAATCGCAAAGTGTCGTCTTAGTCTTCCTTTCGTTTTTTGAAAAGAAAATTGTTAGTATTGTCGCTTTGAAAGAAAAATAGTTTAGATCTGTACTTAGCATTCTTTTTCTCATTCACACATTAAGAAAGTGGAAAACAATTACATGCATGTGCATTTCCATTTAGACTGCGTGCGAAAATTGATTTAGGAAAGTGCATCTTAGTGTGTGCTCTCTGCTCTATGTTGAAATATTTTTACTTCTCTTTCCTTAGTAGCTAGGATTTTCATTGCAAAAAGAAAGTAAATCATTGTTTATCATCTTAGATTGCATATTTAGGAATTGTATATCTACATCACACGGTGAACCTTAAAGGTAAACTTCTTAAGAAAGATCAACTGTAAAATAAATTTCAATGAACATAAAAACTCTTTGGAACCTAACACACAACATCTAGAAGTCTAGGCTAGAGACATATTTCGGCATCATAAAGCCTGGTAACTATCGTTTTCATCATAGGTTGGGTGATTCCTCCTCTTTGATACGACAAGTGCCAGTACGGACTTGTGCTCCCATGTACCGTCGAGTATATATTGGGGGACCACAA
Source organism: Pinus taeda (assembly GCA_000404065.3). NCBI lineage: Eukaryota > Viridiplantae > Streptophyta > Pinopsida > Pinales > Pinaceae > Pinus > Pinus taeda. The sequence goes on along the minus strand of APFE030671078.1, from coordinate 114,102 downwards.
TAGGCTATATCCTTTATCCTTAGGAAGTCATGTATGCCGCCCTATCGATTGCAATGCCCTGAGCACAGCATTCGGGAAGATTGACTGTCATGCCTTAAAAAGTATTCTCCAGTTTTGCGATTGGTTTGATAATCCCTCTGTCTAGATTTCCAAAGTAGTCAGTTTCATTCCTTTTCAGACTCCTTAAAAGAAAAGGTCCATCTAAGCACTTGTCACTTCAAGCTCATTAAAAATCGAAGGTGACCAGAGTCATCTTTAGCTTTTTCTCGAATCTTAAAAATTGAAAAAGCAATTTGTGTCAAAGCTTCATAAAATTTATTTTAATCGGAATAACATCACTATTCCCTCGTTGGTCTCAAGTTGAGAAAATGGAGTCCACCAATCAAGGATTTCCCCTTGGGGGGGATCCTAGTCTCTTCTCCTCTTAGGGAGATGTTGGTGCACCTCATATGGCCACATTGTCCCTTCCAAAATTGATAATTGGCCTGCCAGTATGGCTTTTCTCGACCTCTGTCATTCAAAACACCGTGATTCCTGAGCAATCAAATTAGAAACTAGATGATACTAGAGTTACCCCCCAACCTTCTACTTCATTTGTTTCTCCCTCTCCTTCTTCCTCTTCACTTGGTGAAGCTAGTAAAACTAAAAACCAAGTAACTGAGAAGAAGAAGAAAGGGAAGGAGAAGGAGAAGAAGAAGCCAACGGCAAAATGGGGCAACCATTCATCGTCTAGCGAAAATCCACACACCGCACCATCAAAACCTATATCTCCATGTGTCATTTGCAAGGGAGACCACTATCATCGAGATTGTCCTTACATCCCATGGATCTTAAGGGACTGGTATCCCCGCTTGCACAATCCGCTATCCTCAACCTCTGACGATCATGTTGAAAGTACACCGTCAACTAGTGAAAACGAAGTCAATGGACAGAAAGGAAGATCTAAATTTCCTTGTAGACTATGTGAAGGCGAACATGCGCTCCACCATTGTCCCTTTCTAGACGAAGCTAAAAGAGTCTTGGATAACCGTCCTGCTTCACCACTACGGCTTCCTCCTGGATACAAGAAACTCTTACCGAGTCCATCACTAGTTGAAAATCCAACCGACACATCTTTGTTGTTGGTCGAAGCACCTATCATTGAAGATAAACCCTCTGAGTCCACACAGGACCAAAGTCAATAGGTCGAGACTACAGTTGGCCCTTAAGAAGGTCTACCTTCATATGATACAGTCACCAAAGAGAATGAGAATGACATCATTCAAATTCTTTTCGTCAACATAGAATCCAATGAACATGGGGGCAATCTACATGTTCCTTTACCGCAGGAAGGAATTTCGTCAGAGATTTACCCAGCCATTTATTCAGTCCCTCCTCCAAGCAATCTAGTCATTTCCTTCGATTGGAATCTACTAGGCAGACCCCACCTACCATCTAATGTAGCATTATTAATCATAGTATAAGCTTACAGAATGATCATGGTTGTTACTATCATAGATGAAGGGGCTTCTGTGAGTATCCTTTCCTCAACTACTTGGAAGGCACTTGGTTCACCATCACTTCTACCTGAGATTCGAAATATGACAGGGTTCAACAAAGGAACCAGTCGACCGTTAGAGATCCTTCCAAGTTTAGCTATAACTTTGAGAAGGAAAATCGTTTATCTGAATGTGATGGTAGTACAAGGGCCTTTAGATTACAATCCACTCCTTGGGTGTGACTACATTTATAGCATGGGATATATTGTTTCCTCACTCTTTCGAGTGATGTGTTTTCCGCATGAAGGTAGAGTGGTCCATCTCGTAGACCAGCTTTCATTCCCTGGTTCAAACATAGCTACTAGTCAAGTGCCATCCCTAACTAGTCTTTTTGCACAAGGAATGTCTCATCAATCTCCAGCCAATCCACCTGATGAGAGCGAGTAATTCGGTGAATGTGACTAAACCCAGGGGGCTTGCACCCTAGTCTGCTTCGATAGAAAAACTTTAGGTATAGGGTAGGTTTCCGCAGAGGATATATGACTAGACTGACACACCTGTCCGTTTAGGAAAATGGTGTTAGACTGGAATAAGATTCCCTCGTCAAATTTATGTGAGTTGATGCATCCCATCATTCACCTTTGTCTATTTCAATTGACAGAGCCAAGGAAGTGTTTTGTCTGCAAATGCGGATGGAGAAATCTTGCAAATGCGAGAAATTTCATATGGTAACCTGGAAACTCTACTTTTCTTTATACCTGGGGGCATGCAAACATTTTTGCATGAAAGTGAAAAGTGAGAATTTATTTTCTTAGTTTGTAGGCTCTTAACCCTTTAAACTCATAGGTTGGTCATTCCTAGCTTGCATAACAAAAGGCTACAGAGCAAAGTTTTGAATGGGGGAAGCTCCCTAAAAAATGAACCTATCGATGAGACATCCTTATTATACGACTGACACGAGCAGGTTTACGTGAAGTTCAAGCTCGTTAAAAAATAAACCTAGCAATGAGCATATGTTCCCTCAGAGTTTAAGCTCATTAAAAAATGAATCCATCCTTCGGTAAATAACCATTGTGATCGCATAATTATCATCTTTTGAGCCTTGGTCGTGTTCTTACCATCACCTCCACTCTTTTTCAGCCAATCATACGCCTCCATTTGATTGTTTACCCCTTTTGAGGAACAGTTGCGATGAGTGATTCTGTTAGCCACCTTCTTTACACTGCCATGATTGAAAAGTTCCAAACCTTACCTGGAACCAGCTGCTATCCGAAAACACCACTTGTTCCTCAAAAAATGAGTCTCCTTTAAGCTCTTTTCATCTGACTCATAAAATATGAAAAGATTGCTGAGCAATTGGCCTCTCCAACTCGTTAAAGTGATTGAAGTGCCATCCCTCCTCTAGATTTTAATCTTTTTGGACCTGAGGGATCATTACACACAAAAATCGAGCGCTTGTCTTTTTCAGCGCTTGTCTTTCATATTATTTTATACTTTTTCAAACTTAAGGGATTATATTACGAAAAAGGATTCCTAGAGTTTCCTTTTCGTCTCTTCTCAGACTCTCTAAAATTGAAAAGGGCCTAGTTATCTTTGTCGTTAAACTCATTAAAACAATAGCGACAAACTTGTCCACGTAGACAAGAACGAGTTTCACTATCGCTAGGCTCGTTAAAACATAGCGACGGGTTTGCCCGAAGGGAAAATTATAGAACAAGCATATGTTATCCTCCTCAAGCTTGACAAAAATAAAGAGGTACAGGTTAGAAATGACCGGGGAAAAATTGGGAAGTGTCATGGGGAAAGAGTTATTTTTGTGGACAAACCTAACCTCCCTAGGAGTCTAAGACTCTCTAGTGACAAAGAAACCAAACAAGAGCAATCCTTCTCTAAACACACATTATTCTATGAGAGATCAAGTGTTTTCGATCTTACCTTAGGTCCAACGCTTGTTGTAGCAGTCCAGCCTTGCTGATCCAGATGGGCTCCTCCTTCACTTTAAGACCTGCATACACTAACAAAGCAAACGATTACATAACACCTGAATATTCATCATAAAACAAAGCATATTCATCACATAGACCAAGGAGTACATGAAATAATTCATTAACAACAAATCATTGAGAAGAATGGACTTATTTGTATTAAATAATAAAAAAGGAACCATTACAACCTGAGCCTTGGTGTTGTGCAAGCTCCTCCCAGGGTCCAACAAGAGATTTCCTCTACTTTGACAAGCTCATCCACTCCCACTATGGCAACAAGGAAGGATAGTGATCTCTCCTCACAAGTCAACAATGGAAGTCCTAATTCCAGCAGCATTTACCCTTTAGAATGTTCAGCTTTCAACCTCCCCTCCCATGGCCCAATGCCTGTATTTATAGTATTCTTAGAGGAGGTTATTCAGTTCCAACATCAATGGGATACTCCCTCTTTTGGATGGGGTAGCTCCTCTCTTGATGGGATAAGCTCCTCTATCATAGGGATGCATGAACCATCTGGAGGCGCTCAATACACGTCAAACACTCTTCTAGAAGGCTCTAGAAGTGACACAAGTAACTTTTTAAAGATGAAACTCGCGCCTTTTGACCTTTACAGGGGTACACACCCAACCTTTGGTTTACAGAGCGTACAAGTACGCAGGTACATTGTGTTTGGAGTGCGTACACTCAGGAAAGGTAGAGAGAACCTGCGTACCCAGAGATAAACATGTTTTTAAGTGACTTTCTCTCTTTTTGAAGTTTTTACATGAAGAGCAGAGGTATGGGGCTTGACAAGGAGGACAATATGGCTATTGATGGGGCCATATTAACTGCAGATAGTCATGGTGACAAATTTTAGTGTAACAGATTGCCCCCTAAAGTTCGAAGCCTGTAATAGATATGGGTGTTAAGTCATATAAGAAGGGTGAAGTACTTTATCATTTCGAGGATCATCTTGTGGAGAGCCCGGTCAGAACCTGCAATTTTCAACACAAAATACATGTTATAAGATCATATCATGCTGAGGTAGGCATTCCCATACTCAGATCAAAACTTTAACTATTGGACTAACTACTTTGATACAGGAATGATTTCATAATACATCATAATCATAGACTCGTGTAGACACAGTATGGGCACATCCATCTGTTTATGATTGGTCTACAACATAATGAATAAAAAACTCCTCGCAGCCTGGATGGTGGAAACTAGATCCAGGGTCTTCCTCTCTACTTCTTGAATTGGTACGATTCTAGCCATGTGAATAAATGAGTCGATGTCGAACATGGTAGAAACCACTTGATTACCAGTCAATGATGTAAACTGTTAACAAGCGTGGGAGAGACCACCAGTAATTTCAATGGTTCTCAAAGTACGCAGCACAATCCATGAGATGTGATTGAATGAATCGGTGTCGAACATTTCATGGAATCCTTCGATCGCAAGTCAATGATGAAAACTGACGTCGAAGGCGAGAAACCTGCCATTGATGCATGCAGACCTCAAGGTACTGACGATTTCTAAGTCAACTCTCTAGATAATGTGCTGATGTCGATAGAAAGCGACCTGTTGCAAGCAAGCCCACAACACGAAATCATAGTTCAAGTTGAAGAAATGTTGCTGTAAGGACTGACTCAATGATGATATGATGGATGATAGATATTCTGCAGTTGAATGTTTTGTTTCAGATCTCTTGAACACATAACGACACAACAGATGGTTTGGTGATAAATGACTCAAAGTCGACTCCCATAACCCGGCTAAAAAATGTCAAGTGATTTTGGTCAACTGTGAGGTAAAGGATTTCCCAACCCAGGTGAATGAATAAGTGTCGTGTTCAAGAGTGGTAGTAAGGTTTTTTTCTTGAGACAAAAGGATATCAAATAGGCTCATTCTTCTCATTTTTCCCCCACCATTTCTGGCAAGTACCTCTTTATTTTTTACAAGGTTGAGGAGGATAACATATGCTTGTTTGTAAGCTCATCCTTCGGATGAGTCCAACTTAGTTTTTGATGCGAACCCTAAGAAGGAGTGGTCCGTTCCTGTTTGTAATAGAACAGGTCCTTTACTGTGAAAATTTTAACGAGTCCAGTATAGGAGAAACTCGGCGTTTTTCATATTTTAGAGAGTCTGAAAAACTTAGAAGACTCCAGATTGAACTTTTTCGTAAAGTTGTGTCTCCTAAGCCCGAAAAAGTATAAAATAATACCTAGGAGAACCGCTTGATCTTGCGACCAAGGATATTTTCATAGTTAGTGTCTTTGACTTGAAAAGTAAAAAGCGATCAAGGACACGTCGTTTTATTTCCAATATCGAATTTGAAACGACAAAAATCCGGCAATCTTTTCCCGTTTTTACGGTCAGAAAAGGGCTATAAGGGGACCGTCTTTTAATTCCGTTTTAACGAGTGTAAAAGAAACGCTCGGCAATCTTTTCAGTTTTTAGGAGTCAGAAAAGGGCTTAAAAGATGACTCTGATGTTTCATTTTTTCGTAAGTTTTAACGAGTTCGAAAAAATGATAAAAATGTACTCATGTTTTCACTTTTTCGTAAGTTTTAACGAGTTCGAAAAAATGATAAAATGTACTCTACGAGATCATTTGAAAGACTTGACCTAAAACTACAAGAAAATTATGCAAAAAACTGAAATAACTAACCTAAAAATAATCTCGGGATTTTCATGAGTTTAATGAGTCTTGAAAATAACCAAAATTGACTCAAGGTAGGTTTCATTTTTACAAAAGCTTGAAACAAAGAAAAACTATGCTTCGAAGTAGTTTCATTTTTACACAAGCTTGAAACAGAGAGAAAATTGTGCTTGATGCTCCCTAAGCATAACTGTTAGAGCGCATGCCCCCCAGCTTCATTTCATTCAACCAATTGGATGAAATCAACGTTGAGATACGAGATCATTTGAAAGACTTACCTCAAACTATAAGAAAACTATGCAAAAGACTGAAATAACTAACCTAAAGATATAACTTGACATCTATGAGGTCTAGTCAAACTCTCGACTCAATTAGAGGAGGATTTGTTTCATTTTTTAACGAGCTTGAAACAGGAAAAGAACTATGCTCGGCTTCGGTTTCATGTTTACGCAAGCTTGAAACGAAAAACTATGCTTGTGATAAGTTCGCATGCCCCCAGCATAATGACGCAAATCAAGGTACATGCCCCCCAAGCTTCATTGCATTCAATGAGGTGGATGAAATGAAGGTTTACTTTCAAACTCTTGGAAAGACTCGTGGGAGTTGTTTCATTTTTTAACGAGCTTGACACAAGATAAGGAACTATGCTCACAACTACTTTCTGCTATCTACCTAAAAAAAAACTTTACTCTAAAAACCTTGATTCATTGTTTAACGAGCTTGACACAAGACAAGGAACTATGCTCTAAAATCCTTGATTCATTTTTTAATGAGCTTGACACAAGATAAGGAACTATGCTCATGACTACTCTCTACAATCTATCTACCTAACTTACCCTTGTTTCATTTTTTAACGAGCTTGACACAAGATAAGGAACTATGCTCAAAAATTTAGCATGCCCCTAGCATAATGACGCAAATCAAGGTACATGCCCCCCAGGCCTCATTTCTCTCAACCAGATGGCTGGAATGAAGGTTTACTTTCAATATTTACCTTCAAAAGGGGGTTGTTTCATTTTTAAGGAGGTTGACACAAGAAAAGAACTATCCTCATACCTGATTCATTTGTTAACGAGGTTGACTCAGTAACAGGAACTATCCTCTAACTTGATTCATTTTTTAACGAGGTTGACTCAGTAACAGGAACTGTCCTCGCAAAATCCTACTTTCTACAATCTACCTATATATCCTTAAATCTAGCTGATTCATTTTTTAATGAGGTTGACTCAGTAAAAGAACTATCCTCATACCCACTGATTCATTTTTTAACGAGGTCGACACAGTAAAAGGAACTTTCCTCGTAACTAGTCTACAATCTACCTATAAAATCTATCCTTGTTTTATTTTTTAGCGAGGTTGACACAAGACAAGGAACTATCCTCAAAACCCATTTCATTTTTTAACGAGGTTGAGACAGGAACAAACTATCCTCGTATTCCCCTATTTCATTTTTTAACGAGGTTGAGACAGGAACAAACTATCCTCACACCCACTGATCATGGCTTCCAACTGGAAGAAAGACATGCCAACGGACAAACCTTGATCATGGCTTCCAAGAGGTCTTCATCAGAAGGAAGAATAGTTCTCTGGAAGGAACACATGTCAAGGGACTCAAAAGGGATAAGAACATCGCGTTCAGATAATCCCATAGAGTTTTCCATGTCAATTACCGGATCTAAATCAAAGGAAGATGAGCAAACAGTGAGAGGCTCACTTACATTGGTAATTGAAAACATGGGATCTGTTGCCACATAATTAACCCGTGGCGGGGTAGATATCACTTTAGAATCAGGAACATTTAGGGTTGTCATATTATCGGTGGTTGAAACAAGACTAGGGAACGAAAGCTGGTCTATAGTCACAATATTTCCATTGTGAGGGAAAGACATCACACGAAAGAGTGTCGATACGACAGCTTTCATTGCATAAACATAGTCTCGCCCCAGGAGTAAATTGAAATCCAAGGGACCTCGAACTACCATAAGATCAATACAGACAGTTTTACCTTCCAAGGTAATAGAAAACTTAGGAAGGATCCCTAAAGGTTCACTAATGGTTCTATTAAAAGCTTCCAGATTCTGCGTAATAGGCACAAGCTGAGGGGAACCCAAAGCTTTCCAAGCAGTTGAGGATAAAATACTAACAGAAGCACCTTCATCTACCTG
>APFE030671078.1:57490-94523 GCA_000404065.3 Pinus taeda | reverse complement strand
ATTTTACCTTAAGCGTTGATTTTAATGGTTGTTCTTTAAGACAAAGGTGATGGAGATGAAACTTGATGGTGTATAGACTCGACTCCAATTCTCTAAAAGATGCACCTAAGATGATTCGATAACTTTTCTTTTCAATGAATGTTCTAATTAAGAGAGTTGAGAGAATGCAATCTTTTCAATAAACACAACTTTCTCAAAAGACAATCAAAGAAACAATTCTTTTTATCTTTCAAAGCACACAAAACAAGACCACTCTCTACTTCACGAAAAAATTCCTTTCTCTTTCAAGACGTCAAATGTTACTCTAAAGCAAATGTCGCAAAGGAGATCGTTGATATTTTCCTATTTAATAAAAAGCATGTAAAACTAATCTAATCAAAGCAATTTCAAGATCTATGGAAATCTATGAAAAATCACTCAAAAGTAAATCAAAGGAAATGTATCTAACCTTATTCTTAACAACTTAATCTAAGAAGCAAAAGCTTACTAGGATGATTCTTGGGATGTTTTATTTGGCAATGATCGATCCAAGGACTAGTTTATGCAGAATCACAAACTAATCAAAACAAAAACTCAATTTCTTTTTGTTCTTTTGTAAAATGAAATTCACAACTTTAAATGAACAAGCTTATTGAAATTTTTGCAAAGAGACAACACAAAGGTAGGTTGCTCACGAGGGTAGATTTCGCGACTGGCCCGACTCCTAAGAAGACTAACAAAACCAGAGATATCTAAGGCTTTGCGACTTCTAAACCCAAAGTCACTACAGGACCAATATAAAAACCAAACCCTAAGGCTAAAATCTCAAGGAATTTCACTTAAACTTTCGACACTAATGGAAAAAGTATAGGTGAGGATTTTTGACAGTCAACCAGTGGATCTGGGCAGAAAAAACTATGAAAAACAAATTCAAAAGGGAGAAACTGATAAAAAAGGGAAATTTTCTTAATTTTACCAGGGTACGCTGGCAATCGGTTTAACTAGGTGCGTGCACGCTCTGTGTACACAGATACAGTGCGTACAAGTACGCACTGTGTATAACCCAGAGGGTGCGTACTACTGTAAAACAAAGAAAAACTAAGTTCTAAACTGACCCTAAGCTAAGCCACCCAAAAACACAGTCAAGAAACCAAAAAGCAAAAGAAATAAGACTCTTTTCAGATCAAAGCAATGATTAAAGGAAAAATCAAACCCAACAATGGATTCCCCAGCGAAGTCGCCAATTTGTCATGCGGAAAGAGTTATATCTGCGGACAAATCTAACCTCCCTAGGAGTCTAAGACTCTCTAGTGACAAACAAACCAAACAAGAGCAATCCTTCTCTAAACACACATTATTCTATGAGAAGTCAAGTGTTTTCCGATCTTACCTTAGGTCCAACGCTTGTTGTAGCAGTCCAGCCTTGCTGATCTAGATGAGCTCCTCCTTCACTTTAAGACCTGCATACACTAACAAGCAAACGATTACATAACACCTGAATATTCCATAAAAAAAAGCATATTCATCACATAGACCAAGGAGTACATGAAATAATTCATTAACAACAAATCATTGAGAAGAATGGACTTATTTGTATTAAATAATCAAAAAGGAACCATTACAACCTGAGCCTTGGTGTTGTGCAAGCTCCTCCCAGGGTCCAGCAAGAGATTTCCTCTACTTTGACAAGCTCACCCACTCCCACTATGGCAACAAGGAAGGATAGTGATCTCTCCTCACAAGTCAACAATGGAAGTCCTAATTCCAGCAGCATTTACCCTTTAAAATGTTCAGCTTTCAACCTCCCCTCCTTTGGCCCAAGGCCTGTATTTATAGTATTCTAGAGGAAGTTATTCAGTTCCAACATCAATGGGATACTCCCTCTTTTGGATGGGGTAGCTCCTCTCTTGATGGGATAAGTTCCTCTATCATAGGAGTGCATGAACCATCTGGAGGCGCTCAATACACGTCAAACACTCTTCTAGAAGGCTCTAGAAGTGACCACAAGTAACTTTTTAAAGATGAAACTCGCGCCTTTTGACCTTTACATGGGTACGCACCCAACCTTTGGTTTACAGAGCGTACAAGTACGCAGGTACATTGTGTTTGGAGTGCGTACACGCAGGAAAGGTAGAGAGAACCTGCGTACCCAGAGATAAACATGTTTTTAAGTGACTTTCTCTCTTTTGAAGTTTTGACATGAAGATCAGAGGTATGGGGCTTGACAAGGAGGACAATATGGCTATTGATGGGGCCATATTAACTGCAGATAGTCATGGTGACAAATTTTAGTGTAACAGGAAGAAAACTTGAAGAAACTTTAATGGTAGCAGGTCACTCTTGAACATGACACTTTCACTCCATCACCATGATTGAGTCGGGTTGGGTTATTCCATTCATCGGTCATATCACCATTGGTCCTCCGTACCATCCATTTTTGCGGTTAACGCTACCAATCCATTTTGGTGTCGCCGATATGTTCAAGAGAAGTCGCTCAGAGAATTCACCATACCAACTTACATCTCATCTGCTACAATACCTTCATGCTTCATTCTTTCATGACTGCCACCCTGAACCTTGTATCATTAGATCATTTCCACCTCCGCAAAATCATTTGCTCCGTTTTGTGTCGTAGATGTGGGATTCATTAAGGCCCTCCTACGACGGGTCACTTCTTGTCGACATCAACTCATTATCCAAGAAGTTGACTTAGGAACAACCCTTTCAGTACTTTACAGCTTGCATGCCTCAATGGCAAGTTTCTCACTTCCGGCGACAGGTTTACATCAATGGCCTTCGACTAGAAGATTTTGCATGGTGTTCAACATCGACTCATGTATTCGCACCATGTGAATTGTACTGTCGTACCTTGAGGGTCATTATCATTATCGGTGATTCCTCTCGCTCATGTTAACAGCTTACATCATTGGCTAGTAATCAGGGGATGTCTTTCCATGTTCAACATCAGAACATCCTTTCACATGGATTGACTTGTACTTCGGGCAAAGATTGAATGATTTTGAAGACCCTGGATCTAGTTTCATCCATCCGGGATGCAATATATTCAGGAAAATAAAGACATTGAATGTACATCATAGCTGCATAGATAATCATCCAAGCTAAGGGATGATGGCTCTACCAGAATCATCAGTCTACCACACAGACATTTGTTTGTCTTATGTACATGAGAAAGAATTTATAAATCTGAGAATGGGAATGCCCACCTCAACTAGATCATGAAAATGTTATGAAGATAATTTATTATATTGTATCTTATTACAGGTCACCTTCCAGTTTGAAAAACCTCGGATCCTCATGATAAAGCATTTCACCTGACATCAAAAGCTTTATGACCTCATGCATTAGGGGGCAATTGTTATAGATATATTTGGGCACTGGAACCCCAATCTCATATGTCCATAAAACAAGGGCATCTAAGCCCCTAAAAGTGTTGTTTCATACCCTAAAGGAACAAGGTCCGCTGATTACATCATCTCCCAGAAGTTCTCCCTGAAAAACTACTCATAATTGGTCAAAACTGGACCATACAAACTGCTCAGTGCTAAGGGTACGATGCATCTCACCTACTACATGCAGAAAGTGTGATGCATAATGAAAATCCCTTCTGTAGGGTACAATGAGCGAGAGCATACAAATGGCAGGAGTAGTTGGCTAGGTGGAAACCCAGAGAATCTTTTAGAAACTGCCCATTTGAAACCTGCCTCTCTGAATTCACCCAGGGATGAGTAAGAGATCATGAAATCTCCAAGTGGAAGCAAGAACTATCAGAGAAATGACACTAATCAAAATCCCAGAAGTTGACTCACCCACCTGCAAATATCTATATATGGATCCCTCATCCTAGAGATCTAGAGGCTGGAATTTTGTATCTTGGAAGGAAGTGTTGTTGGTTTCTCTGTGGAACATCATAGTGTTGGGTGATTTAGATTTTCATGAGGTGAAGATGGCTTTCATGCTGGGAGGATGGCGCTGGGTCAGACCAATGGGTTGTAATCCTCTCTTCTACCACTTCTATCAATAAAGCTATTTGAGTTTTCCTCCATATTCTTGTATATCTCTCTGAATCTTGTATTGATATATCATTTGTTGTTAATATATATCTGATCCTATATTGTTTATGGTTAAGATCTCTATGCTTTGTGGTATTTGCTGCTTTGACTCTACGTGTTCTTTGAAGCGGGACAAGTAAGGAGGACGTGGCAAAGCTCTGCAAGGAGGAGGAAAAAAAACAAGGAACCAACGAAAGAATGAGCGTAGTACTCTCTACTTCTCTCTCATCTATTTCTCATAAAGGAAAATGCAAGTAACTTTAGTTTGTTTGTTTCTAAGATAGCTACTTGTCTTAGTGGGACTAGCAGCTCTGAATGGACACTAGTTTTCCTGATAACAGTAGGGTCCATTGTATCTGTCTTATCAAAGACCTGGTGGTATCTTTAGACCAAATCCTAGCCAAGAATGTTCTGATGGATGTGGTTGTTGCGGAAATTCCACCACGGTTTGGTATGATTTTGTCCAGATCATGAAGTGCAAAGCTTAAAGGGACTTTACAACTAGATTTCTCCTATGCTACCATTCCCGTGTTTGGCCAATTGAGAAAACTATACAGGGAGAAGAAAATGAAATACATGATTACAAGCAAGGAGAAACTGCTTAATCATCCAATTAATGTTGTACATACAGATTTAGAGTCATTTCTACTATATTCAGATAGTGGTTTGAATGATGTTGATAGTCAGTTAGTTGAAGTAGAAGATGTTTCGGAGATTTCAGGGAAATTTTAGAGTAGCCCTTGATCAAGAAAGAGATAAAATTGCAAGTACTTATGAGCAGTATGCATACCGGCAGCAACCAAAAGATAGTGAACAACAGAAAAATGAAGAGATCAGTCAAAGTAAGAAAGAGAAGGAAACATAGTTTCAGCATTTAGAAGAAGAAACAGGCCTATGGAGCATGGATTTTGATGGAGCCGTGGGTAAGGACGGTGTCGGCATAGGGATTTGGATTCGCAGCCCCGCTTTCTAGCCAAATAAAGTTCCTAGTAATGTTAGAATATGTTCATATAAATTTCCCTTTGACTGTTCTATAATGAAGCCGAGTATGAAGCATTGATTGCAGGTTTGAAAATTCTGAAAAAGTTGAATGCAAAAAAGATATCAGTGTATGGAGATTCGGAGCTGATAAGCAAGCAACTCAAGGGAGAATATCAAGCTAAACACCCACAGATGAGAGCCTACCAAAATGCAGTTTTGGATATCTTACGTATGTTTCCAGAGTATACTTTGGTAGCAGTACCTCGTGCTCAAAATATTATTGCATATTCACTTGCCACTGCTGCAAGTAATTTGAAGATTCCGATGGATTCCAACAACAAGTTTGAGATCCATGTCAAACACCACCCTACTGTTCTAGACAATTTAAGGTATTGGCAAGTGTTTTGGGATGATAAGGAGATCAATACCTTTTTGAAAAATGAGGGAAACTACAAGGATGCTTCCATAGATGTTGATTATGATACTGATGAACCGAAAATTGAGGTGAATCAAATGGAAATATTACAGCTGAAAGACAATATTATTCCTAAAGGTATCATACCTTTAGAAGAACTTTTCGATCACAATGATGTGGCCAGAAAGCCAAGCTTGGTGCCTACAGACAAAGGTGTTGAGGATGTTAATCTTGGAACAACAGATAAGCCTAATTTTTTGAAATTGTCCAAAGCATTGTCTCCCGAGGTAAAGTCTAAATATGTTAGATTGTTATCTAAATTTTCTGATGTGTTTTCCTGGGATTATTCAGATCTGAAGGTGTATGAAAAAGATATAATTCAGCACACTATTCCCATCAAGACAAATCAAAATCTGTTTAGAAAGAAGCTGAGAAGAATCAATCCCAAGTTGTTGCCTTCCATTGAAAAAGAGGTAAACAAGTTATACAAAGCTGGTACAATTGTCCCAATCATATTTTCTGATTGGATTTCGAATATTGTTCATGTATGCAAGAAGACTAGGGAAATCAGATTGTGTATCGATTTCTAGAACCTTAATATGGTATCGTTGAAGGACAACTACCCACTGCCAAAGATGGATCATATCCTCTAAAGAGTAGTTGGAGAATCGCATATGTCACTACTCGATGGATATTCAGGGTATAATCAAATTCTAGTTGTTATAGACATTTTTGGGCACTTCAACCCCAATCATAAATGTCCATAAACTGAGGGCTCCTAAGTCCCTAAAAGTGTTGCTTCACTACCTAAAAGAACAAGGTCAGCTGATTACATCATCTCCTAGAAGTTCTCCACTGAAAATTGCTCATAAATGGTCAAAACTGGACCATACTGAAAGCCCAGTGCAGAGGGTGCGATGCATATCAACTTCCCAGTGTACAAGGTGTGATGCATACTGAATTGCTCCTCTGTAGGGTGCAATGGTTGGGAATGGACAAATGGCAGGGACAAAATGCGAGGTGGAAGATCATGGAATCTTCCAGAAGCTTCCCCTTTAACACTTGCCTCTCTGTTTTCGACCAGGGATGAGTAATAGATCATCATTCTCCAAGTGGAAGCAAGAATTATCAGAGACAGGACACTAATCAAGATCCTAGAAGATGACTCACCTCCGTATAATCATCTATATATGGATCCTCATCACAGAGATCCAGAGGCTGGAATTTTGTATCTTATAGAGAAGTGTTATTGGTTTTCTGGTGTATATTCACATTGGGTGATCTAAGCTTTGCTTGAGGTGAAGAAGGGCCTTCTAGCTGGAGGATGATGGTGGGTCAAAACATATGGTTGTAATCCTCTTAATACTTTTCATCTTAATAAAGCTATTCTAGTTTTCCTCCATATTATTTTGTGCTTGTTTATATATGCATTTGTATGGTTAACACACATCTGGTCCTCTGTTATTTATGAATATAGATCTTTGTTCTTCAATAGTAGTATGTTGGTGTGATTCCACAGGTGCTATTTGAAGCTGGGCAGACAAAGCAGAAGCGGCAAAGCTCTATCAGGAAGGAGAGGAAATCAAGCGCAAGATTAAGGTTGGTCTCCTTAGTCCTCCTCTTGTCTATTTTCATAAAGGAAAACGAAAGTAGGCTTTACTTGTTTGTTTCTAAGATAGCCACCCATCTTAGTGGGAATAGCAGCATTCGAGTGGACACTATTCCCAGTAACAAAATGGTGACTCTGCTGGGGAGCGACTAGATTGTTTGTTAGCCTATCTATCTTTGTTTCCTTTATAAACTTACAGATGGAGCCTAAAGCCAAGCCAACTAGCCTTCGAACTGCATTTTTTATACAAATGCAAAGTAGATTAATGCTGCTTCAGTCTATCTCCAGGTTTTGTTTATGAATTAAACAATCGATCTGCAAATAGTCTAATTGCCCTAAGTGGTGGCTCTAGTAACCTCTTTAGATCACCCCTGTGTTTTACATATACTGAACATTACTTACTCGACCTAAATCCATTAACTGAACTGCAAACTGTGAGTGAAAAATTGTTAAAAGTCTCACACTAGTACCATCGCACCCTGCCTTCAAGGCAGATTGTATGCATCACACTTCCCGAGTGCAGTAGATGCGTTGCATACTGGTTTCACTGTGTAATAGGTGCGATGGTCAGGGAAGGTTAACTTTACCTTCAGACTATAGTTTTTTCTCACTGTTTTCAGTCCTATTCAGGATTTTTGTTGTCTGTAGTCAGTGTATCTCTATGAAAACCCCCTTCTCTTGCATTATTCCACCTCCTTAGTGCAAAGAACTGTAAGTGTTTTTATGTATTGTGCGCCATTTTCAGTTCTCTTTTGCAAAAAAGTAGCATAGTCGAACTGTCGTTTCTGGATCTGAAAGTATCATAGCTGTCGTTTTAAGTATTAGAAGAAAATCCCATTGTCTTGATAGTCAATTATACAGTTACTATTGTATATGATTTGAGTTGGCAGTTTTTAAAGTGTCGAAAAGCAATTTTCATTTCAAAATCGCAAAGTGTCTCTCCTACCTTCACTTCATTTTGAAAATAAATTTGTTGAGTACTGTCACTTTAAAAGTAATTCAGATTTGCACATAGCTTTCTTATCATCATTCATACATTAAGAAGGCTGAAAACAAAGACATGCATGTGCATTTTCATTTCGACTGCTTGGTTTGATTTAGGACAGTCCATTTAGCATGTGCATTGTGCTCTTTGCAGAAAGATTCTTAACATTCTTTCCTTAGTAGCTAGGATTTTCATTGCCAAAAGAATATTAAATGTTTTTTTATCATCTTAGACTGCATTTTAGGAATTGTATACACATCACGCAGTGAGCCTGAAAGGAAAATTTTTAAGCAAGATCAACTTAATATAAATTTAATGAATCTAACAATGCTTTGGAACCTAACGCACAACATCTAGAAGTCTAGGCTAGAGACCTATTCCAACGTCGTAAAACCTGGTAACTCTTGTTTTCAGTGTTGGTCAGGTGATTCCTCCACTCTGAGATGGAAAGTGCTAGTATGGACTTGTGCTCCCACGTACCATCAAATATATATTGGGAGACCACAATAGGCTGCATCCTTTATCCTTAGGAAGCCGTGTCTGCCGCCCTATCGATTGTAATGCACTGAACACAGCATTCAGGAAGATTGACCGCCATACCGTAAAAAGTATTCTGTAGTTTTGCGATTGGTTTGGTAATCCCCTCTGCCTAGATCTCTATAGAAGTCCATTTTTCTCCTTTTCATACTCGTTAAAGGAAAAGGTCCTCTGAGCACTTGTCACTTCAGGCTCAATAAAAATTGAAGGCGACTAGAGTCATCTTTTGTTTTTTCTCGACTCTTTAAAATTGAAAAAAAAAGTTGTGTCAAAGCATCTAAAAATTTTTTTATTTGGAATAACATCACAAATTCCCCCATTGATCTTTAGGTTGAAAAAATGGATTCTACCAACCAAGGATTTCCCCTTGGAGGAAATCCTAGTCCCTTCTCCTCTTGGGGAGATGTTGGTGCACCCCATATGGCCACTTTGTCACTTCCAGGGTTAATAATTGGTTTGCCTGTCTGGCTCTTCGCTACCTCTGTCGTTCAGAATCCCATAATTCCTGAACAGTCAAGTCAGCAACTAGATGACACTAGAGTTGGCTCCCAACCTTCTACTTCATCTGATTCTCCCTCTCCTCCTTCCTCTTCGCTTGATAAAGCCGATAAAGCTAAAAATCAAGTAACTGAGAAGAAGAAGAAGCATAAGGAAAAGAAGAAAAAGAACCAAAATCGAAAGGGGCAACCAAGCGTCATCTAGTGAAAACCCTCACACCGCACCGTTGAAACCTAAATCTCCTTGTGTCATTTGCAATGAATACCATTATCACCGAGCTTGTCCCTGCATCCCCCAAATATTAAGGGACTGGTCTCCTCGTTTTCACAATCCGGTGGCATCGACCTCTGACGATCATGTTGAATGCACACCTTCAACCAGTGAAAGTGAAGCACATTGACAGAAAAGGAATCCCAAATTTCCTTGTAAGTTGTGTGAAGGCAATCACGTCGTCCACCACTGTCCCTTCCTTGACGAGGCTAAAAGAGTTTTGGATGATCGTCTGGTTTCACCACTACGGCTTCCTCCTGGATATAAAAAATCTTGCCAAGCCCTCCACCGGTTGAAAATCTAGCTGGTCTGTCATTTTGGTCAGCCGAAGCGTCTATCAATGAAAATGAACCCTCTGAATCCATACCAGACGAAAGTCAAAAGGTCGAGACGGCAGTTGACCTAGTCTTGCCTTCAGAGTGTTCATCTTCGAATGATACCATCACTGAAGAGAAAGAGAATGACACCGTTCAAATTCTTTTCATCAACACAGACTCTGATGAACTTGGGGGCAGTCCTCCTATTCCTTTATCACATGAAGGAAGTTCATCAGAGTCATATCCGGTCGTCTATTCGGTCCCACCACCAAGCAACCTAGTCGTTTCCTTCGACTGGAATCTACTAGGCAGACCCCGTTTACTAGCTAGTGTACCATTCAGAATCACTGTACAAGCTTACAAAATGGTCATGGTTGGTACCATCATCGATGAAGGGGCTTCTGTGAGTATCATTTCCTCAACTGCTTGGAAAGCGCTTGGTTCGCCATTGCTTTTTCCTGAAATGAGAAATCTGACAGGCTTAGACAAAGGAACCAGTCGACCTTTAGGGATCCTTCCAAATGTGCCCATTACTTTGAGAAAGAAAATTGTTCACGTGAACGTAATGGTAGTTCAAGGACCATTATATTTTAATCTACTCCTTGGACGTGACTATATTTATTGCATGGGAGCCATCGTCTCCTCACTCTTTAGAGTAATTTGTTTTCCGCATGAAGGCAGAATGGTCAAGCTCATGGACCAAATGTCATTCCCCGGTTCACACATCGCAAATAGTTAAATGCCATCCCTAAATGGTCTTTTCACGCAAGGAATGTCTCATCGATCCCCAACTTATCCACCTAATGAGCACGATTGATTCAGGTGGATGTGACTAAAACCCAGGGGGCATGCACCCTGGTCTGTTTCGGTAGGAAAACCTTGGGTATAGAGTAGGTTTCCGTGGAGGATATATGATTAGTCTGATGAACCCGTCCTTACAGGAAAATGGGATTAGGCTGGAATATGATACCTTCGTTAAGGTTATGCTGAGTGGCATGCGGTCTCACCACTCCCCTTTGTCTATTTTGGTAGGCATCGCCAAGGAAGCTTTCTGTCTGCTACGCAAATGGAACTTTCTTGGTAACCTGGAAATTTTTTGCTATACCTAAGGGCATGCAAACCTTTCTGCATGCAAGCGAAGAGCGGCTATTTATTTTTTAAATTTGTAGGACCTCTAACTCTTTAAACTCGTAAGGCTAGTTGTTTACTAACTTGTATAAAGAAAGGATTCAGGGCAAAGCTTGAAAGATGTAAGCCCCTTCAAAATAGCATATTGAATGAGACATTCTTATCATACAACTGGCGAGCAATGTTACCGCAAGGTTCAAGCTCATTAAAAAATAAACCCCCCATGAGCAGTTTTAGCACATAGTTCAAGCTCGTTAAAAAATAAACATAAGTCATGAGCAAATGTTTCCCCCAACGTTTAAGCTCATTAAAAAATGAACCTGTAAATAACCATTGTGAATGCCTTATCGCCAGCTTTTGAGCCTTGGTCATGTTCTCATCATCACCTCCACTATGTTTTTAGCCAATCATTCACCCCCATATGATTGTTTACCCCTTCGAGGAACATCTGCAAAGAGTGATTCTATTAGCCACCCTTGTGACACTACCGTGATTGGAAAATTCCAAATCTTACCTGGAATCAGCTGCTACCCAAAACCATCGCTTGTTCCTCGAAAACGAGTCTTCTTTAAGCTCTTTTCAACTGACTCGTAAAATATGAAAATATTTCCAAGCGATTGGCCTCTTAGGCTCGTTAAAGTCATCGGAAGTGCTATCCCTCTTATATATTTTAATATTTTTGGACCTGAGGGATTATTACACAAAAAGGTCGAGTGCTTGTCTTTTTCGACTCGTTAAAACTATCAAAAATTCATCCCTTTTGTATTATTTTACGCTTTTTTGAACTTAAGGGATTATATGACGAAAAATAATCATTAGAGTCTCCTTTCCGTTTCTTTCAGACTCCCTAAAATTGAAAGGAACCGAGTTATCTTTGTCGTTAAACTCGTTAAAACCGAATAGCGACAAACTCGTCCAAATGGACGATAACGAGTTTCACTGTCGCTAGGCTCGCTAAAATATAGTGATAGGTTCGCCTGAAGGGTGGATTATAGAACAAGCATATGTTATCCTCCTCAAGCTTGACAAAAATAAAGAGGTACTAGTAAGCAATCACTGGGGAAAATTGGGAAGAAAACTTGAAAAACTTTATTGGTAACAAGTCGCTCTTGAACATGACACTTTCCTTCCACATCCATGTCGGGTTGGGTTGTTCCGTTCACTGTTCATCACCATTGGTTTGTCACACCATCCATCTTTGGGGTTAATGCTACCAATCCATCGTCAGTGTCACCGATATGTTCAAGAGAAGTCATTCAGACAATTCGCTTGTGTCTCACCCACTGCAATACATTCATGCTCCATTCCTTCATGACCGCCACCTTGAACCCTGTATCGTCATATTGTTTTCACCTCCAAAATCATTTGCTTCATTCTGTGTCGTTGATGTGGGATTCATTAAGGCCCTCCTGTGACGGGTCGCTTCTTGCCGACATCAACTCATTATCCAAGCAGTTGACTTAGGAACAACCCTTTTAGTACTTTGAAGCTTACATGCCTCAATGGCAAGTTTCTAACTTTTGGCGACAGGTTTACATCAATGGCCTTCGACCGAGAGATTTTACGTGGTGTTCAACGCCAAGTCCTTTTTCACACCACGTGAATTGTACTGTAGTACCTTGAGGGTCATTGTCATTATTGGTGACTCCTCTCACGCCTATTAACAGCTTACATCATTGGCTGGTAATCAGGCGATCTCTTTCCATGTTTGACTCCATAACATTTTTCACATGGATCGACTTGTACTTCGAGTGAAGATTGAACGAGTCTTGAAGACCCCAGATCTAGTTTCATCCATCCATGCTACGATATATTTAGGAATATAAATACATCAAGTGTACATCATTGCCGAATAGATGATCATCTAAATCAAAGGATGATGAGTCCATATCATCAGTCTGTCACACAAACGATTGTCTGTCCTATGTACATGAAAATAATTTTATAAAGCTGAGCATGGGAATGCCCACCTCATCTAGATCATGAAAAAATGTTGTTAAAATAATTTATTGTATTGTATCATATTACAGGGCACCTCCCAGCTCGGAAAAACTTCGGATCCTCATAATAAAGCATTTCACCCGACATCAGAAAGATTAACGACCTCATGCTTTAGGGGGCAACTGTTATAGACATTTTTGGGCACTTCAACCCCAATCATAAATGTCCATAAAATAAGGGCTCCTAAGTCCCTATAAGTGTTGCTTGACTGCCTAAAGGAACAAGGTTAGCTGATTACATCATCTCCCAGAAGTTCTCCACTGAAAAATGCTCATAAATGGTCAAAACTAGACCATATTGAAAGCCCAGTGCAGAGGCTACGATGCATATCACATTCCCAGTGTACAAGGTGCGATGCATACTGAATTTCTCCTCTATAGGGTGTGATGGTCGGGAATGGACAAATGACAAGGACAAAATGCGAGGTGGAAGATCATGGAATCTTACAAAAGCTTCCCCTCTGACACTTGCCTCTCTGTTTTCGACCAGGGATGAGTAAGAGATCATCATTCTCCAAGTGGAAGCATGAACTATTAGAGAGAGGACACTAATCAAGATCCCAGAAGATGACTCACCTCCCTATAATCATCTATATATGGATCCCTCATCACAGAGATCCAGAGGCTGGAATTTTGTATCTTATAGAGAAGTGTTGTTGGTTTTCTGGTGTACATTCATAGTGTTGGGTGATCTAAGCTTTGCTTGAGGTGAAGAAGGGCCTTCTAGCTGGAGGATGATGCTGGGTCAGAACATATGGTTGTAATCCTCTTGCTACTTTTCATCTTAATAAAGCTATTCTAGTTTTCCTCCATATTCTTGTGTACTTGTTTATATATGCATTTGTATGGTTAACACACATCTGGTCCTGTGTTATTTATGAATATAAATCTTTGTTCTTCGATAGTAGTATGTTGTTGTGATACCACAGGTTCTTTTTGAAGCTGGGCAGACAAAGCAGAAGCAGCAAAGCTCTATCAGGAAGGAGAGGAAATCAAGCGCAAGACTAAGGTTGGTCTCCTTGGTCCTCCTCTTGTCTATTTTCATAAAGGAAAATGGAAGTATACTTTACTTGTTTGTTTCTAAGATATCCACCCATCTTAGTGGGAATAGCAGCATCCGAGTGGACACTATTCCCAGTAACACTAGTGCATGAAGATGACCGAGATAAGACAGCAATTACCACCCCTTGGGGAACTTTTCATTATGCTAAAATGCCATTTGGTTTGAAAAATGCTAGAGCCACATTTCAGCGTGCAATGGACATCACCTTTTCCAATGAAAAGGATGTATTTCTAGTTGTATATTTAGATGATTTGATAGTTTTTTCAGGTTCTAATGATTTGCATCTTCACCATTTAAGGATTTTGTTTCAGCGATCTAGGAAATTTGGGATATCACTCAATTTGAAGAAAATTCTCTTTGCCATGCATGAAGGGATGCTACTTGGTCATATTATCTCAAAGGAAGGAATTCGCATTGATCCTTCAAGGGTAGAAGTAATTCAAGAGATAGATTTTCCCAAAAAAAAAATAGATACAAGCTTTTAATGGTAAGATGAATTTCTTACGTAGATTTGTACCAAATATAGTTGAGAATTTGAGAGAAATTACTAATATGTTAAAGAAGGACAGCGTGGTAAAATGGACGTAGGATGCTATGAAGTCATTTAATCTGGTAAAGTATTCTTTATCTACAGCCCCGGTTTTGATTAGTCCTGATTATACACAAGATTTCATTTTATTCTCATTTGCATCTAAGCATACCATGGAAGCAGTTTTAATGCAAAAGAGAGATCAGCGGGAAAATCCCATTGCATTTTTCAGTCGGACCATTAAAGATGCTACTTTGCGGTACAACATAATTGAAAAACAAGCTCTTGCTCTTGTCAAAGCTTTGAAGGACTTCAGAGTGTATATTCTGCACTCACACATCATAGCATACATTCCTAATGCAACGGTTAAGGATGTGCTGATACAAACTGATCCAGAAGGAAGACGGGGAAAATGGATTGCAGCAATATTGGAATACGATTTGCAGATCAAGCCTACAAAGCTGATCAAAGGACAAGGCCTGGAAAGGTTAATGGCAGAATCCAATATACATGTGTTATATATAAATCTTATCGCAGCCATGTCGGAAGATGAAGAAGAAAGCTCCCCGATTCAAGTGTCTAAAATGTTCCTTAAGTCACCATGGTATTCAGATATAGTGCATGTACTTCAGCACCTCTCACCACCTCCAGGGATGACAAAGAACAAAGGTAGATCTCTCAAACTTAAAGCTGCTAAATTCTGCATTCTTAATAATGCTCTATATTGGAAAGATCCTGGAGGAGTATTACTGAATTGTCTTGTAGAAGGGGAGGCTCAGTAGGTGATGAGTGACTTTCACAAGGGTGATTGTGGTGATCACTTGTTCTGGAAGACAACAGAAAACAAGGTATTGAGAGTAGGCTATTACTGGCCAACCTTATTTTCAAATGTGTACAAAACAGTCATGAGCTGTCATGAATGTCAGGTCTTTCAAGGTAAAAGAAATTTGTTGCCTCTTCCTCCGAAACCGGTTGAAGTCAAGGCAGCATTTCAACAGTGGGGACATGATTTTATCAAGGAAATCCATCCAAAATCTGTAGAATTTTGTAGAATTTTTCCTCCAAATCAGCTATCTCTAATACCATGTAGAACTTTTTCTACAAATCAGCTAGCTCTAATACCATGTAGAAATTTCCCACCTGTAGATCAACCTGGTAATGCAATGCACTAAATCAAAGCACTTGATCTACTTCTACAAACAATTTAGCAGAAGCTTAATCAACCATGAGCAACATCAATAAGAACACATATAATTGATAAGAAGGAATCAATCACACATAACACAGAAGAATTTACCTGGGGAAAACACCTGCTTAAAACCCCATCTCTGTATTATCATACAAGTGGAAATATAGTTTGGATTACACAAAGCCTTAGCTCGGAAGCTATCTAGCTCTCAGTACAATCCCTCTGCTGCTCATAGACAGTCAAAGGCTTCTCACAAACCTTCTCCTTTGCCCTCCAAGCCTCCTATTTCCTTGTGCAATTTCCTTGGGGTCCAGTGCTGCCACCTGTGTGAATTGGCATCTTCACACACTCACTAACCTCTGATCTAACTGCACAAACTTGAAGGAGATAAATCCTCATCATGGATGAGCTTCCTTTATAGGAAAACTATTCATCCAACTGATAGTACACTATCCCTTCTTTGATCTCAACTAGGTCTTTGTCTGAACTGACATGCATGGGTTATTTAAGCTATAATATTCAATTATCTCAAAATACCAGTTGTTACATGCATGCAAGCATTAACAAACTGAATCTCATTAATTTAACAACTTGTTAAATTAATCTAACTCGACTTGAATCAGTTAACTAAGCCAACTAATTACAACTCATCCTCATCCTTTAACTGATGGATAAATTCCTCAATCAATAGATAAATTGTTGCATGTCCTCACATAGACTTCAAGTTTGATTTTCCTTAACTAATTAACTCAAGATAAATTAATTAATTAATTTTCAAACTTCTGTTAATATCAAATTTGAATTTACTTCCTATAGATAGACTAGGGACTACTAAAAATAGGAAGGGACCCAGAAATTCTATTTTTAGAAGTTTCTATTTTTAGCAATTTCACCTCTCACCCAAGGTGGAAAAAATGCTCATTGGCCAAACTGCTAGTTTTAGACATGCTATTTTTAGCAGATTTATTTTTAGCACTTTCTAAATTTAGCATTTCTTGTTGCACATTTATCAACAACATCATCGGCACAGCACAAATGGATCCTAACAGCAACCAACTATTTTACCAAGTGGATTGAAGTAATTCCGACCAAACAAGCCACCGATACGATAATCATTCAATTCTTGGAATCAAATATTTTATCTCGTTTCAGTTGTCCTAGTAGAATCATCACAAATAATGCAACCGCATTCAAATCAAAGAAGATGATCGATTTTTGTAGCAAGTATAAGATTTCTTTGGGTCACAGCATATTACCTGCAGGGAAATGGTCTGGCTGAATCATCTAATAACTCATTGGTGAACATCATCAAGAAGTTGTTGGAAACAAATAAGAAAGGTTGGCACAAAAAGTTAGTTAATGCCTTGTGGGCTAACAAAGTGAGCCAGAAGAAGTCCATAGATATGTCTCCATTTGAACTAGTTTACGACATTGACACAGTTTTTCCAACATCTCTTGCAGTTCCGATTGTGAACTTTTGCAAGAGGTTGACAGTGAGGAAGGTGATTTTCAAAGAAGAATAAATCAGATGATCCATTTCAGCAAACAAGGGAGGAAGTTTTCAATAACACTTTCAAATTGCAGGAAAATATCAAAAAGATCTATGGCTAGAAAAAGACAGATAAATTCCAGCTTGAGTATGTAGTGTTGCAGTGGGATGCTAGGAATGAAGATAAGGGAAAGCATGGTAAGTTTGAAAACTTATGGAAAGGACCCTATAAGATTGTTGTATACATACGACAAAATGCATTCTTGCTAAAGGAAATGGATGGACAAGATTTTTCAAGAGGGCCAGTCAATGGTAGGCTCTTGAAGCGCTACTTCTTCTAAGGTGATTTCTGAAATCATGATATGATCATTTTATATACCATTTTCCTTTCTATTGTAAGATTTCAAAGGTACATAGTCATTTCAACTTGGGGCCTAAGGTGAAGGCTATAAAGTTGAGCGATTTGTGTCAGTTGGTGTGTTTAATTCAGTTTCTAGTCACAGTTTGAGTCTTGAGTCAGTTTTCATAACTATGTCAGTTTTAGTCTTTGAAGTGTCTTAACCCTATTTCCCAATGGATGAGGCACTAGTCTACATGTTCCCATAGATCTATGGTTCTTGGCACCTCCAAGGATCTACCATCCCCATTGGAGCCAATGTTAGTGTCAGTGTCTTCACATTGCCATCAGTGATCAAAATTTACTCTTTTTCATTTCATACTAGGAGTCCCATTCTGATGAGGTTGCATTCCATTAGGTTATAGATCTACTGATGGTAGGGCTTACTTCAATTTTTTCCTCATGATATGTACTTGTTGATCTCCTTTCATACCTTTCAGTCATGATTCATGCTCATTTTCAGTTCATTTCATCAATTACATAGGGTTTCAGTCTCATTAGGTCTTAGGGTTTCCACCATGGTCAAAATTCAATGATTATTTCTAATAATGGTCAGTAAATACATGAGGAGGTCAATAATGATCAAAAAAGTCATAATTTGTTAATTTGTAAGCTTAATGAAGTTCTTACCTCAAAACTAGTTTTGAGGTGAAAACAAAGCATTTGTATTTTATCTTTAAATTTGATGTAATTTGAATGTTCTCATATGTAATAATGGTTACATGATGCTCCTGGAAAACTGGTGATGTTGCCAAAGTATTGCCACTAAAAAAAATCAAAATAATTTGAGCATCAGTCCACCTATCAAAGCAAAGAAACCAAGCATCAAAAAACAACGCATTGGAAAAAGAAGATAGACATTCTAAAAGTGGGTTTTCACCAAAAAAAAATAAAAAAGTGAAAGCTACATAAATCCATCCTTCTATTTATCATATCATTGTGTTCATGTTGAAGTTCAAAGTGCCAAAAGGAGAGTTAAGGATCGATTTCAAGCATTATTGGGCAAATACAAGTGAGTCGCTGCATTTTTGGAAAAATTTGAGTGGTGTTGCGCTTTTGAAGAGGGTGCTGCATTTTTGAGTTGGAATTGTGCACTTTGCAGCATTTTCGTGTGCAATTTGACACAAGCGCTACGCTTTCAGAGTGGTGATGCACGACTGTGTGAGGTGCTACGCTTCTGCCCAGCCAAGCCCCAAATCGCCCAAATCATTCCAAAACTGCCAAATTCACCTCAAAACCTTCAATTTCTCTCTCTTACAAGTAAGTACATTTTTCATATCTTATGTTTTAGGGTTTGGTTTGCCAAGTTTGGTGTTTTGTATTCTTAAATCTAAAACCCTAGCTTCTAGGGTGAAACCCTAGTTTTCCTCATTTCACTAGTGTATTATTTACCCTATCTAGTTGCCATTATCCCCTAAACCCCATTCCCACATACCATATTTCCTAAAGCCCATTCCCCTCATATATTTTCCCTAAATTCCTACTTACACTCTCCATCAACCTTACAAACCCTACCCACTCTCCCTAAAACCCTACTTATCCCTAAAAACCTGTTCACACATCATACTCACACATATTCCTTCATCTTCACTCTATTCATTTCATTCCTCCACCCTATCCCATCATTGTCCATATAAAACCATAAGTGTTCACAGTCACAGAAAAACAATGGAATGAGACAGTGAATATGACTATGAGGAAGAGACACTCAGTGATAGTTCCATGGAGAGACATAAGTAGCAGAGGAAGCCTCATAAAGGAGGAAGAATTATCAGAGAAGAGCCCACTAGTTTGAGGGAGTTACAAGCTTGTCCACTTGCCATTTCGTGCTTTAAACACCAGGCATGCTTTGATTTTTGTGAAATGATAGAAAGAGTCAGATTTCATCATGAGTTGGCTAGGTTATTTGTGACTCATTTTCACAGTAATGAAGTAACCCTTGCTGGAATAACCTTCACCATATTACCAGCTGCCATCTCAGAGGCTATAGGAATTCCAAATGTGGGTGAAAATTGGTACAAAGGTCAGGATATTGATAAGGAGTACTATGAGCCTTACATCAAGGCTAGATACAGAGACCAAATGAAGAGAGTATTCCCCTTCAAGTTTTTGGAAGATAGGTATGCCCCATTGATGAAAATCATTATCAAGTACTTCACTTGTGAAGGTAGGTTCTCCTGATTGTATGCCTATCACATTAGACTTCTCATGCATTTCACTAGAGTAAAGATGATGAATCTCCCTTACTTCATGTTTAGAAACATTGAGAAGATGGCACATATTGTACAGAGGAAGCCATACCCCCAGCAATTGAATAGAATTTACCATTACTCTTTGATCAAAATCATTGTTCTTCACCACCTGAGCCTCCTTAACATCCCATGGGAGACTTTCATTTCTCATGAGATGTTCAAAGGCCCACAAATATTTTCATCTGTACATCATGAAGAAGGTGGACCTTCAAGCAATGAAAAAGTCAAAGAGACTGAAACTATCGGAGTGCTAGTGTTTGTGGCATATAAGAGGGGTACTAGGAAACTTTTTGCAGCTGCTAGGCAAGTATTATCTCCACAGGGTGTGGAAGGGTCTTGTCTTCGTCATCAGGCCACAGGAAAATGCTATCTCCACAGGGTGTGGAAGGGGCTTTGCCTTCTTCTTCAACAAAACAGGTACAGGTTGAGTAGTTGAGCAAGGGCAAGGAAAAGGTGCAAGAAGAGGATCTTGGTGATGAGTATGAAAGAGATTTTAATCTTATTAAGCTTGAGGAGCCACAGCAGCACTTTACTCATCATGGAGTTGACATTATTGACTTGGAAGCTCAAGATCCAGAAACTGTCAAAGACATTATCATAAAGGACCAAGAAGCTGAAATAAAATCCTTGGTAGATAACTTCTAGAGAGATAAGTTCATAATCAGATATTTAGAGCAGGAAAAAAAATAATTGAGTGACAAGCAAGTCCTCATGGAGCTGCAAATGATCAAAGAAAACACGCAAAAGGCCAAGGAGGCTCATGTCAAGTTGACTTCAATTGAGCAAGAGATTGAAAATGATAGGGAAAATTGGCTTGAGAGGGTCAAAATACACCTTGAAGGGCTGATTGAGAAGGCCAACAGGGATAAGATTATGCTTCGCCACATGGCCTACCATTACATGACCCACAATAAAATCTATAACATGAGGATCAGGAAGCTTAAAGCTAGGTTGAGGAAGGCTTTAAAGAGAAAAAAGGAGCACGATAAGTTGAAGATATTATCTAAAGCCTCATTATCCCATCAAAGCAGTTGATTGTGGTGTCTCATGCCAAAATTAGGCAAGTTTTGATGATTTTTTTCATTTTCAAATTTGCAATTTCCAACATAGAAAACTAGCCTAGAAGCACAGCACCACCGGCGCTGCACTTTTCCCTGGAGCATTTGTTGAAGGCAAAAATTTATATTTTTGGATTCATCATGATGAGAGCATCCATCCCAGAAAATTTCAGAATTTTTGGAGCAAAATTGACCCACCAAAGGTTCAAACACTATCAAAAAATGACTTTTCTACCTCTTTTTGGACACACAGAAGCTGCCTTGGGAGATTTCAGTTTTGAAGGGGAAAATTACCTTCAAATAAAAAAATTCAAGATTCTCCAAAAACTAGACTAGAATAACTTTCCAATGAGCCATCTTGGGCTAAATCTGGCTAAGGGGAAGGCCTCCAACAGTGGGTGGAAAGTGGCACTGCGCTTTTGGCCAGTTTGCCAAAAAAATCAAATTTCGTCCGTCTTCTCTGTAAATTCAATTTTTCTCTCCTTATGGATGATTTTGATGATGTAATTAATGACTTGGCATGTAATGTAATAGTGAAATGATATTAGAGGGTAGATTCATTAGTTAGAGTTGGTTTTGGGTCAATGAATCAGTTTCCATGCTTATAGAGGCACATCGTTCCACTATCTATATTCCTAGTCCTTGTTTGGAAATGGTTGTAACAGCTCCTCTTCTCTTGGTTTCTACCCCTGATGGCTAGCATAGGTGGTTTGATGTCTATATTATGTATTTTTCTATCATTATCAAAGGTTGGACTCACTTGGATGCTCAGAGCTACATTTTACACCACTATCAGCAGTTTGGCAAGGAAATAAACAGGATTTGTAGCTATTTTTATGGAATACTTGTGGTATGGTGTTTTGGCATAGTTTCTTCTTATGTTATAAGTTTTTCACATGTTTTATGTATGCCACAATATAATTCGTTGCTTCTAGATGAATGATATCAAGATAGATAGGTAGAATTCATTGTTTACAGTGCTCTGCCTTGGGAAGCCATTCAGTTTTCTATGTTTTATACTGTTTGAGAAGGATACATGATCTTTACATGCCCTCCTCAGCTCCTCACCACTCTTAGACCTCTCATCTCACTCAAGCACCTACCTAACTTTCCCCATAGAACACCCTGCATCCTAACTTAATTTCCGAGACCCAAAACTGCCTAGCTCCATTTGATCCAGCAAAAAACCCAAAAAAATCAATCAAAAACCCTAGAGCTACTATACCTAGCCTAAAATCCATATCTGATCCAGTCATCTTGACTGAGATTCACAAGGAGAGAGCCCTCTCTCGACCTGGTAGGGCTAGCTACCAAGTTAAGCTTGGTTTTTGGTTATCCTAAGATTGTCTTCCTTCAACCTGAGGTCAATCTAGGCTCTAACATAGTGGCGACCATACTGGGGAAGAAAATATCATTATACCCCAGTACTACTAAGAAGTTCTGAACTTTTGGATGATAATTTTAGAATTCATTAGGCTGAAAAGTGGAAATTTCTAAAGCGATATAAGAATCTTAAGAACTTTGAACACAATGGCTTCAAGAAGATACATGAGGTCCAATCTTGATCCGGATCCTCCTCTCGTATTCGAAAATCCTAATCTCATTCCACGAATACTCAGACAAGAAAGTTCACCAAGTGCTAGACCTATTTTTAGATCTCATTCATGCCCTGTTGAATGGTTGTTCCTTAAAGATCTCGCTTTTGACGAGTATTTTGGTCTCTCTCTGTTTAGAACCACATCTGATAGTGAAGTGTTGGACATAGTCCCAGATCCAGAATTCACCAGAGAACTTGAAATCCAACGAGGCAAATTGTTAAGCAACTGAAACCTTCATAATTTCCCTCAGTCATCCCTCACCACTGATAAACTCCCTGAACTCTCTGACTCAGCCTCAACATCTTTTGCCTCACCATCATTTCCCCATATTTCTGAAAACCATCCCTCATCTCCATTCATACCTTTACTCCCTCATCAGCCTATCACTTCCCCTCAAACACCCATCGCCTCTGTTACATCAACTGCCCTTGTTGTCCCAAATCCACCTGTTTCCCCAACACCAGTTTCAAATGTGCCTCAAGTCATGGCTGCCAAATATGCACCCCTAGTTCTGCCTCAAAATCTGGATGATATGCCCATTGATTACCAAAGTAAGATACCTCTTTTTGATGCCACTCAAAGTATTACAACGCAACAACATGTTGATAGGATGAATTAATTCTTTGACCTTCATGAAGTAGATGCAGAAAATGTGTCCATGATATTATTTGTACAGAGTTTTGGAGGCATTACTAGCGGACTCTATAAAAACTTTACCAGTTTTGCATCGACAATTCCTGGATCGGTGGGAGGTAAAGAAGAACCCTCTCCAAATTCTATCTGAGTATGAAAATATCAAAAGGAATGTGGGTGAAAGTGTGCAAGATTACTGTATAAGGTTCAATGCCATTTATAATGCTATTTTGGCTGACATTAAACCACAAATGGGGTTAGCATTGATCCAATTTCTAGACGTTTTCGATGCTGATATGGCATATCAGTTGCGAGAAAGAGATACTGCCACACTTGCGAATATGTAGAAGAACGATGTGAGTGTAAAGGCAAATCTGCTAGCCAAAATAGCAAGGATGAAAGCTGAAAAAAAAGGTGACTATAAAGGAAGAAGCATCTTCCTCAGATTTTAAGGCAAATAATTTACTCTGCAAAACTAAGAAGATGTTTGACCGATTGACAGTTGCAGATAAGCCCGAAACCACATTCATAAATCCAAACTTCAAAGGATATAATAAACCCCAATTCAGGATTAAACAAAGGGAGCAAAACGCACAAGATCAGTGGTCACAACAGCAACAGGTCATAACTCCTTTGCAGCAAAACTATGTGATTGGAATAGAGGATGAAGATGATGATGATCCAGTGGTTGAGTCAAATCATTTCTTTACTGCTAATGGTTTTCCCATTTTTCTCACGGAAGATGAAGAATATTCGGAGGTCCCGGATACCCAAAGGGATGAAGACTACATACTAGCAAATGAGGCAGTTTTGGAGCATGAGTCAGATGATTATTAGCGAGGATATATGAATGCATTGACAGCATAGCAGAAACAATATTCATTGAGAAGAAGAGATGTACCAATCAGTCCAGTTCAAAAGAGAAAGGAAGCACAACCCAAAAATGATTCCTTAAACATTCAAAAGAAAGGGAAAGAGCCTGCTGATCCGACTTCCAGCAAAGGACCATCTGCAAATAGAATTGCAAACAAGAAAAACAATCAGCAAAGTGCAACAAAAGAAAGAGTCGAAAAGAAGGGCCTTCCATTCAAAGAGGTAGATGAAGTTTCCGCTTTTAGTTTAGAAAATGAATTTGCTAAACTAAAAGCTTCAATCCCTTTGGCTGAATTGATTAAGAATAGCAGCTATAAACACCAGATGTCCAAAATTTTGCATATAGATCCTTTATCTGATATGGTCAATGTAGAATATGCTCACCCTGAGCTCATTTTTGGCCCTGCCTTAGAAGGTCAATCTGAGAATAGTGAAGTTCCTCCATTCTCTATAAGCCTTAGACTACACCAGTATGTCCTCCACAATGCCATGTTTGACTCCGGAGCTTCCCATAATCGAATGCCAAAAGCCATTATGGAGAAACTGGGCCTGGACATTACTCGATAATATCATGGCTTATATTCTTTTGATTCTGGTAGGGTCCATTCTATCGGTCTTATCAAATACCTGGTGGTATCTTTAGACCAAATCCCAAGCAAGAATGTTCCAATCGATTTCGTTGTTGCGGACGTTCCACCACGGTTTGGTATGCTTTTGTCCAGATCGTGGGGTGCAAAGCTTAAAGGGACTTTACAACTAGATTTCTCCTATGCTACCATTCTCGTATTTGGCCAATTAAGAAAACTATACAGGGAGAAGAAAATGAAATACATGATTACAAGCAAGCAGAAACTGCTTAATCGTCCAATTAATGTTGTACATATAGATTTAGAGTCATTTGTACTATACTCAGATAGTGGTTTGAATGATGTTGATAGTCAGTTAGTTGAAGTAGAAGATGTTCCGGAGATTTCAAAAATTTTTAGAGTAGCCCTTGATCAAGAAAGACATAAAATTGCAAGTACTTCTGAGTAGTCTACATACCAGCAGTAGAAAAAAGATAGTGAGCAACAAAAAAATGAAGAGATCAGTCAAAGTAAGAAAGAGAAGGAAATAGAGTTTCAACATTTAGAAGAAGAAGCAGGCTTATGGAGCATGGATTTTGATGGAGCCGTGGGTAAGGATGGTGCTGGCATAGGGATTTGGATTCGCAGCCCCACTTTCCAGCCAAATAAAGTTCCTAGTAATGTTAGAATATGTTCATATAAATTGGCCTTTGACTGTTCTAATAATGAAACCGAGTATGAAGGGTTGGTTGTAGGTTTGAAAATTCTGAAAAAGTTGAATGCAAAAAAAGATATCAATCTATGGAGATTCAGAGCTGATATTCAAGCAAGTCAAGAGAGAATATCAAGCTAAACACCCGCGGATGCGAGCCTACCGAAATGCGGTTTTGGATATCTTACGTATGTTTCTATAGTATACTTTGATAGCACTACCTCGTGCTCAAAATGTTATTGCAGATTCACTTGCCACTGCTGCAAGTAATTTGAAGATTCTGATGAATTCCAACAACAAGTTTGAGATCCATGTTGAACACCACCCTATTGTTCCGGACAATTTAAGGTATTGGTAAGTGTTTTGGGATGATAAGGAGATCAATACATTTTTGCAAAATGAGGGAAACTACAAGGATGCTTCCATAGATGTTGATTATGATACTGATGAACCGGAAATTGAGGTGAATCAAATGGAAATATTGCAGCTCAAAGACAATATTATTCCTAAAGGTCTCATACCTTTAGAAGAACTTTTCGATCACAATGATGTGGCTAGAAACTCAAGCTTGGTGCCTACAGACAAAGGTGTTAAGGATGTTAATCTTGGAACAACGGATAAGCCCAAGTTTGTGAAACTGCCCAAAACATTGTCTCCCGAGCTAAAGTCTAAATATGTTAGGTTGTTATCTGAATTTTCTGATGTGTTTGCTTGGGATCATTCAGATCTGAATGTGTATGACAAAGATATAATTTAGCACATTATTCCCATCAAGCCAAATCAAAAGTCGTTCAAATAGAAGCTGAGAAGAATCAATCCCAAGTTGTTTCCTTCCATTGAAAAAGAGGTAAACAGGTTATACAAAGTTGGTATAATTGTCCCAACCATATTTTCTGATTGAATTTCAAATCTTGTTACTGTACGCAAGAAGACTGGGGAAATCAGAATGTGTATCGATTTCCAGAACCTTAATAAGGTATCATTGAAGCACAACTACCCACTGCCAAAGATGGATCATATCCTTCAAAGAGTGGTTGGATAATCGTGTATGTCACTACTCGATGGATATTCAGGGTATAATCAAATTCTAGTGCATGAAGATGACCGAGATAAGACAGCATTTATCACCCCTTGGGGAAATTTTCATTATGTTAAAATGCCATTTGGTTTGAAAACTATTGGAGCCACATTTCAGCGTACAATGGACATCGCTTTTGCCAATGAAAAGGATGTATTTCTGGTTGTATATTTAGATGATTTGATAGTGTTTTCAAGTTTAGATGATGAGCATCTTCACCATTTAAGGATTGTGTTTCAGTGATGTAGGAAATTTGGGATATCACTGAATCCAAAGAAAAGTATCTTTTCCATGGATGAAGGGAAGCTAATTGGTCATATTATCTCAAAGGAAGGAATTCACATTGATCCTTCAAGGGTAGAAGCAATTCAGGAGATATATTTTCCCAGGAACAAAAAAGAGATACAAGCTTTTAATGGTAATATGAATTTCTTACATAGATTTGTACCCAATCTAACTGAGCATTTGAGAGAAATTACTAATATGTTAAAGGACAGTGTGGTAAAATGGACGGAGGATGTTATGAAGTCATTTAATCTGGTAAAATATGCTTTATCTACAGCCCCAGTTTTGATTAGTCCCGACTATACACAAGATTTCATTTTATTCTCATTTGCATCTAAGCATACCATGGCAGTAGTTTTAATGCAAAAGAGAGATCAAATAGAAAAGCCCATTGCATTTTGCAGCTGGACCATTAGAGATGTTGCTTTGTGGTACAACATAATTGAAAAACAAGCTCTTGCTCTTATCAAAGCTTTGAAGTACTTTAGAGTGCATATTCTTCAGTCACACATCATAGCATACATTCCTAACGCAATGGTTAAGGATGTGCTGATACAAACCGATCCTGAAGGAAGGCAGGGAAAATGGATTGCAGCAATGTTGGAATATGATTTGGAGATCAAGCCTACAAATCTAATCAAAGAACAAGGCCTGGCAAGGTTAATGGTGGAATCAAATCTGCATGCTTTAGATATAAGTCTTATCGCAGCCATGTCGGAAGATGAAGAAGAAAGCTCCCTGATTCAAGTGTCTAAAATGTTCCCTCATCCACCATGGTATTCATATATAGTGTATGTAGTTCAGAACCTCTCACCACCTCCAGGGATGACAAATAACAAAGGTAGATCTCTCAAACTTAAAGCTGCTAAATTCTGCATTCTTAATAATGCTCTATATTGGAAAGATCTGGGAGGAGTATTAATGAATTGTCTTGTACAAGATGAGGCTCGACAAGTGATGAGTGACTTTCAAAAGGGCGATTATGGTGGTCACTTGTTCTGGAAGACAACAGCAAACAAGGTATTGAAAGCAGGCTATTACTGGCCAACCTTAATTTCAGATGTGTACAAAACAGTCATGAGCTGTCATAAATGTCAGGTCTTTCAAGGTAAAAGAAAATTGTTGCCTCTTCCTCTGAAACCAGTTGAAGTCAATGCACCATTTCAAAAGTGGGGACTTGATTTTATCAAGGAGATCCATCCAACATCGTCGGCACAGCACAAATGGATCCTAATAGAAACCAACTCTTTTACCAAGTGGATTGAAGCAATTCTTACCAGACAAGCCATAGATACGGTAATCATTCAATTCTTGAATCAAATATTTTATCTCGTTTCGGTTGTCCTAGTAAAATCATCATAGATAATGTAGTCACATTCAAATCAAATAAGATGATCGATTTTTGCAGCAAGTATAAGATTTCTTTGGGTCATTCTATAGAATATTACCCGCAGGGAAATGGTATGGCTGAATCATCCAATAAGTCATTGGTGAACATCATCAAGAATATCTTGGAAACAAATAAGAAAGGTTGGCACGAAATGTTAGTTAATTCCTTCTGGGCTGATAGAGTGAGACAGAATAAGTCCATAGGTATGTCTCCATTTGAACTAGTTTACGGCATTGACACAATTTTTCCAAAATCTCTTGCAGTTCTGGTTGTGAAACTTTTACAGAATGCTGGCAGTGGGGAAGATGATTTTCAAAGTAGAATAAATCAGATGATCCATTTGCATCAAACAAGGGAGGAAGTTTTCCAAAACACATTCATATTGCAGAAAAAGATCAAAAAGATCTACGACCGGAAAACAAAAGCAAATAAATTCCAGTTTGAGGATGTAGTGTTGCGGTGGGATGCTAGGAATGAATATAAGGGCAAGCATGGTAAGTTTGAAAACTTATGGAAAGGACCCTATAAGGTTGTTGCATACAGAGGACAAAATGCATTCCTACTAAAGGAAATGGATGGACAAGATTGTTCAAGAGGGCTAGTCAATGGTAGGCTCTTGAAGCGCTACTTCTTCTAAGTTGATTTTTGAAATCATGATATGATCATTGTATATACCATTTTCCTTCAATTGCAAGATTTGAAAGGTACATAGTCATTTCAGATTGGGGCATGAGGTGAAGGCTATAAAGTTGAGCGATTTGTGTCAGTTGGTGTGTTTAATTCAGTTTCTAGTCACAGTTTGAGTCTTGAGTCAGTTTTCATAGTGTCAGTTTCAGTCTTTGAAGTGTCTTGACCCTATTGCCCAATGGATGAGGTACTAATCTACATGTTCCGAGAGATCTATGATTCTTGGCACCTCCAAGGAGCTACCATCCCCATTGGAGCCAATGTTAGTGTCAGTATTTCACACTGCCATTAGTGATCAAAATGTACTCTTTTGCTTTTAGAGTGGCGTTGCGCACCTGTGTGAGGTGCTATGTTTCTAGCCAATCAAGCCCCAAATCACCCAAATTGTTCCAAAACTGCCAAATTCACCTCAAAACCTTCAATTTCTCTCTCTTACAAGTAAGTACATCTTTCATATCTTATGTTTTAGGGTTTGCTTTGCCAATTTTGGTGTTTTTCATTTTTAAATATAAAACCCTAGCTTCTAGGGTGAAACCCTAGTTTTCATCATTTTACTAGTGCTTTATTTACCCTATCTACATTCCATTATTCCCTAACCCCCATTCCCATATACCATATTTCCTAAATCCCATTCCCCTCATATATTTTCCCTAAATTCCTACTTACACTCTCCATTAACCTTACAAACCCTACCCACTCTCCCCAAAACCCTACTCATCCCTAAAAACATGTTCACACATCATACTCTCACATATTCCTTCATCTTCACTCTGTTCATTTCATTCCTCCACCTTGTCCCATCATTGTCCATATAAAGCCATAAGTGTTCATAGTCAGAGAAAAAAAATGGAAAGAGACAGTGAATATGACTATGACGAAGAGACACTCAGTGATAACTGGAGAGACATAAGCAGCAGAGGAAGCCTCATAAAGGAGGAAGAATTATCAGAGAAGATCCCACTAGTTTAAGGGAGTTACAAGCTTGTCCACTTGCCATTTCGTGCTTTAAACACCAGGCATGATTTGATTTTTGTGAAAGGATAGAAAGAGTTAGATTTCATCATGAGTTGGCTAGGCTATTTGTGACTCATTTGCACAATAATGAAGTAACCCTTGCTGGAATAACCCTCACCATATCACCAGTTGTCATCTCAGAGGCTACAGGAATTCCAGATGTGGGTGAAAATTGGTACAAAGGTCAGGATATTGATAAGGAGTACTATGAGCCTTACATTAAGGCTAGATACAAAGACCAAATGAAGAGAGTATTCCCCTTCAAGTTTTTGGAAGACAGGTATGCCCCATTGATGAAAATCATTATCAAGTACTTCACTTGTGAAGGTAGGTTCTCTTGGTTGTATGCCTACCACATTAGACTTCTCATGATTTCACTAGAGTAAAGATGATGAATCTCCCTTACTTCATGTTTAGAAACATTGAGAAGATGGCACATATTGTACAGAGGAAGCCATACCCTCAATGGTTGAATAGGATTTACCATTACTCTTTGATCAAAATCATTGTTCTTCACCACCTAAGCCTCCTTAACATGCCATGGGAGACTTTCATTTCTCATGATATGTTCAAAGGCCCACAAATATTTTCATCAATATATCATGAAGAAGGTGGACCTTCAAGCCATGAAAAAGTTAAAGAGAATAAAATTGTTGGAGTGCCAGTGTTTGTGGCATATAAGAGGGGTACTAGGAAACTTTTTGTGGCTACTAGGCAAGTATTATCTCCACAAGGTGTGGAAGGAGTCTTGCCTTCGTCATCAGGCCACGGGAAAATGCTATCTCCACAAGGTGTGGAAGAGGCTTTTCCTTCTTCTTCAGCAAAACAATTACAGGTTTAGTAGTTGAGCAAGGGCAAGGAAAAGGTGCAAGAAGAGGATCTTGGTGATGAGCATGAAAGAGATTTTAATCTTGTTGAGCATGAGAAGCCACAACAGCACTTTACTCATCATGGAGTTGACATTATTGACTTGGAAGCTCAGGATCCGGAAAATATCAAAGACATTATCATAAAGTAACAAGAAGCTGAAATACAGTCCTTGGTAGATAACTTAGAGAGAGCTAAGTTCATCATCATAAGTTTAGACCAGGAAAACAAAAAATTGGGTGACAAGCAAATCCTTGTGGAGCTACAAATGATCAAAGAAAATAGGCAAAATGCCAAGGAGGCTCATGTTAAGTTTACTTCAGTTGAGAAAGAGATTAAAAATGATAGGGAAACTTGGCTCGAGAGGGTAAACATACACATTGAAGGGCTGATTGAGAAGGCCAATAGGGATAAGAATATTCTTCGCCACATGGCCTACCATTACATAACCCGCAATAAAAACTGTAACATGAGGATCAGGAAGCTTAAAGCTAGGTTGAGGAAGGCTTTAAAGAGAAAAAAAGAAGATAAGTTGAAGATATTAGCTGAAGCCTAACTAGCCCATCAAATTAATTGATGGTGGTGTCCCATGCCAAAATTGGGCAAGTTTTGATGATTCTTTGCATTTTTCAAATTTTGCAATTTCCAACACAGAAAACTGGTGGTGGCGCTGTGCTTTTCCCTGGAGAATTTGTTGAAGGAAAAATTTATACATTTGATTCAGCATGATGACAACATCCATCCTAGAAATTTCAGAATTTTTGGAGCAAAACTAGCCCACCAAAAGGTCCAAAAACTATCAAAATATGACCTTTCTACCTCTTTTTGAACACACAGAAGTTGCCTTAGGAGATTTCAGTTTTGAGGAGGGAAATGACCTCCAAATGAAAAAATTCAAGTTGTTCCAGAAACTCGACTGGAAGTGCTTTCCAATGAGCCATCTTGGGATAAATTTGGCTAAGAGGTAGGCCTACAAAGGTCGGTGGAAAGTGGCACTACGCTTTTGGCTAATGGTGCTGTGCTTTTGGCTAGTTTGCTAGAAAAATCAAATTTTGCCTGTCTTATCTGGAAGTTCACTTTTTCTCTCCACATGGATGATTTTGATGATGTAATTAATGACTTGGAATGTAAATGTAATAGCGAAATGATCTTAGAGGGTAGATTCATTAGTTAGAGGTGGTTTTGGGTCAATGAATCAGTTTCCATGCTTATAAAGGCAAGTTGTTCCACTGCCTATATTCTTGGTCCCTATTTGGAAATGGTTGTAACAGCTCCTCTTCTCTTTGTTTCAACCTTTGATGGCTAGCATAGGTGATTTGATGTCTATATTATGTATTTTTCTGTCATTAGCAAAGGTTGGACTCACTTGGATGCTCTGAGCTACATTGTACACCATTATCAGCAGTTTGGCAAGGAAATAAACAGGATTTGCAACTATTTTTATGGGGTACTTGTGGCATGGTGCTTTTGCATAGTTTCTTATTATGTTATAAGTTTTTCACATGTTTTATGTATGCCACAATATAATTCATTTCTTCTAGCTGAATGATATCAAGATAGATAGGTAGAATTCATTGTTTACAGTGCTCTGCCTTGGGAAGCCATTCAATTTTCTATGTTTTCTACTGTTTGAGAAGGATACATGATCTTTACATGCCCTCCTCCGCTCCTCACCAGTCTTAGACCTCTCATCTCACTCAATTTCAAGTGCCAAATCACCTACTTACCTTGCCCCATAGAACACCCTGCATCCTGACTTAATTTCCCGGACCCAAAATTGCCTCGCTCCATTTGATCTAGCAAAAAACCCAAAAAAATCAATCAAAAACCCTAGAGGTACTATACCTAACCTAAAATCCATATCTGATCTAGTCATCTTGACTGAAATTCACGAGAGATCCCTCTCCCGACCTGGTAGGGCTAGCTACAATGTTAAGCTTGATTTTTGGTTATCCTGGGATTTCCTTCCTTCAGCCTGAGGTCAATCTAAGCTCTAACACCTCCATCTCCAAAAATTCTCCCAAATGCCAACAATCCTCATATGCCTCCTCTCTAAAAAATCCTTCACCCAAACTCCTCTATAACAAGCCACAAGCAAACTTGGCCTCCTCTTCACTGCGTCCTCCAGTAATACGCACCACCTAGAGATGGATGCAATCGTTGAGAATCACACTAAGATCCTCCTCCTAAAGAAATGAAAGAAAACCTTCCTAGGGTGGCACTCAAAGTGCCCCAAAGAAAGGGTGATATATTCACTTGAAGAACTCGTGTTGAACAACAAGTGACTCGGCTAAGCAGCTCGAGCAACCAAAAAGAAATCGATATTACAAAAAATATGAATGAATGAGATGAGGAGAGTTGCCTTCCTTATATAGATTTTCTGGAGCACTTTTCCCTCTAATTTGTCCTCCATCGTGGGCCCTCACTTAACCACCATCATGTAAAAATTGGCCACCTCCACAAAAATCAAACTAGGGAGTGTGTAACTTAACTGCAACACAAATAACTTTTCCTAAGTCTAATCTCGTAATAAAATCAAATGGGGTCCACTAGCTCCAAAATTGGCCCCATAATACAAAAACTAATCTTCTTCCAAAAGGATTTAGGAAGGGACATGACATTCCTTCCCTACCACTTTGATATGTTGCTAGTGGTTGGGACCCCTCTATGTCCCATCTCTACCTCATGTAAGTATCCAATAGGTAGGCATCGAGCATTAAGAACCTGTGATGTGAATATCTAGCTACCATGTGCCTGCCAAATCACATAATGAGATATGTTATCCCAGCTCTTGATGATGTTCTTGGGTACTACCGAAAGCCTAGGCATTATCCTGCCAACAAGGATTATCATCCTCATGCTCACCTAACACCTTGAGTTGTCTTGCAGAAAAAGCAACATGTAACTCCCTATCAGTCACCTCCCCAAGTGTGAGCCTAGGGGTGGAACATATGCTACCTCGAAAATCAACCATGTCAACCCTAAGCTTGTATTTGTCAACTCACGCACCTACCAAGGGCCTCAATTGGAGAGTCTCATTCTGACTTGTGACATGAGGTGTCTCATCCAATTTCCTAGGGGAAGCCTCACAAGCCTTGTTTCCTTAATGGAGAGTGTCAAGGGGCAAAAAACAAACCCTCTTCAACTGTAAACAACACCAAAGGAGGATGGCTATGATCAAGAGTCGGTCATAATGCTCAAGGGTAATCCTACGGATGACCCCCTCTCTGTCTCGGATCTACTGATAACCCCCTTGAAGCCTTGTCTCCACTAAACATGGTGTCCCCAGATAATCAACAGTGTCCTCATAATTCCTAGGTGGGCTGCATCCAATGGTACACATAGTTCCCCTATCCATAAGTCTCCTAGGAGGCAACACTCCAAGCACCCACTTCACCACATCATCTTCCACTTCATACCCCCCAATATCACCACACTCCTTGACATGCCAATGTACGTTGCAACTTGTCCCGATACACCACTAGGTACTCCCGGCTACAGTTATACCATCTTGTACTGTCCTGTGTCACTGCACCTGTCACTCCCCACTTGTACCCAATGTGACGTGAGGCACTCCCACTCCACAACGTAGTCCAACATACTACAACACACCCCTATGTGTCTCGATGTCCATCTGCAGACCACTGCTCCACACTAGATGCTCCTACCCATCCCTGGATGTGATTTCCTAAATTTGTGTCCATATGCGTTGGCCCACACCCAACTTGTATCCTAACCTCCACCGTCACATCACCATGCTCTCCAAGGAGGGATCTCCCCTCCAAATCCTCCCTGAGGGACCCAAGAAGTGAATCTCCCTAGGTACTAGTAGTGATTCCACCACTACTCTAACACTCCATGTCCTTCATTCCCCACACAAATGTGAAGAATCACCGGCTCCATACAAGGCATTGTATGGTGGCTACCAAAATGACCTAGGGATTCTATCCATAAATTGGTTGGCCATTTGTGCTGACTGAGACTCCCTTAGAAAATGTGTGTGCTCAATGGTCAGGCCAACTACACCACAACGTTTATAGTCAACTGACACATCCAGGGAATGATAGGTAATCCCACGTGGATTCCAATTCTACTATGGGCTTATGGTGTCCCTAATGCCTGAAAGCTCCTGCTGAGCTTCACGCCATTCCAGTACCATCTCCATAACCCACTCAACTGGGTACCAACTCAGAATCTCTCGCC
Source organism: Pinus taeda (assembly GCA_000404065.3). Taxonomy (NCBI): domain Eukaryota; kingdom Viridiplantae; phylum Streptophyta; class Pinopsida; order Pinales; family Pinaceae; genus Pinus; species Pinus taeda. The sequence continues at coordinate 59,851 of APFE030671078.1, read as the reverse complement.
ATCCAACCTCAAGAGAAGGATTGAATGTGCGAACTCCCATACATAGGACAAGCACTCCATCTTGTGAATGTTGAACCCTATGTCGCTCATGTCACCTCATCTCATCAGCTTGGTCAACACATAAAATATGTCAAGGTGGCTCTGCCTCTCCCTCTCTAAGGTGCAAAGGTAAACTACTGACGCTACAAGCACCATCTATGAATGTCTGAAGAGGGATACTCTAATGCTCTAATGTGCAATATAGTTGTACCATTAGGGAATCCAATCATTCCCCAACACAAGTCAGTTTGGCTACTGACTCGGGGAAAACCACTCTCATGCCCTCTAGCTCTTCTTTTTGTTGTATAATTGCCTATCGTACTGTCATGGCCTCCTCTCCCAATGCTAGAAGGTTAGTCTGGAACTAATGAAACTGTCATGGGTATCTATCACCTGCAGGCTCAATCACAACTTTGGATGCCTCAGCATCTCATCCATGGGTGGCACCTCCTCAATAAATGGCTCTATGTGTGTAGGCTCTATCCTCTCCACTAGGGTATCAAATGGGGCTATCAAAGAGGTATCTAATAAAGGTGACTCATGTGCCACACCAATTATATCGATGTGCTCCTCACCATAGTGTGGGCTCTCAGCATCATGTTCAACCTCCTCCGTAGACTCCTAATATCTAACGCTAGGTCTCCACTAAAAAAAGCACCACCTAGTCTCACCCTCTAATTGTCCTTGTCATGCCTGCTCCTTTTCAAGAGATCTGGCACCCTGATTTTGTCAACTTTCCCCACATGATATAGATGGTTGTAACCCCACGGCCTACTCGCCTCTATCATATTTTTTGTAAGGGTGAGGATGGGTTTTGTCTATCACCCTCCTCAACTAGGCCAACCTCTCATCGTCCCAATGAATTATACCCCAGAATTTCTTCATACTAGATTTCCCTTGAGCCATGGGCTTTCCTACAGTTTCACCTGTCACTGTGCACTCATACCCAAAGTCTCCATGATCTTGTGGCTAGTTTCCCAAAACTGGGCCAAGATCATGCTCTGAGACCACTATAAAGTTCCAAACTTGAATGAACAATGATATGCAAAATAAAATTGATTTGTGACACTATAAATAAAAACAATTAGCAAATGCTTAATAAAATTGGAGAAGTGAGAACCAGCTAAGCCATTTTATTAATTAAATGGAGCAAGCACAATAATATGGATAAATGCACCCGGGCTTGCCTCAAGGGAAAGCTTAATAGGACCTAGGTGATAAAACAATAATCTCAAAATTGGAAATGACTGCTCCTCTAATGCTCTACGTTGTCCCTAGAAATTACACTGCTGGCTGGAAAGAAACTACAAGAAACCCCGTCTCTAGTGCTCAAAAAATGTTGAAACTTTATAACTGGGATCCTTGTCAAAAACCTGTAAAAAACCTAGAAAGGGTTTAGGATGAATCCAACCTCTCAAATTTAGCCTCCAATATGCCCTATGCAATCCTCAACAATTCTACACCGTCTGTTACAATCATACGAATGAAAACCCCACCTCAGATGCTTAGAAAATTATGAAACTTTATATCTAGGATCCTTTTCAAAACTCCACAAAAAAACAGAAATTGTTTGGCCAGATTTTGAACTTTCAAAATTGACCTCCAAGCTGCTCCAAAAACCAGCCTACAATAAACCCCAACTAAATCCTCGTCCAATCTTATGAAAATGCATCAATCACTTCTCCAAATATTTCCCTTAACCTCCATGGTAAAGTTAAGCCTCAAAGACTGATACTCTACCCTCCACGTCAACACCTAGTATTGCCTCTATGTTGGCCTAGGATGTGTGAAAATCACGTTGCAAAGTAGCAAAATCCTCCAACTCCAAAACTTCTCCCAAATGCCAACAATCCTCCTATGCCTGCTCTCCGAAAAATCCTTCACACAAACTCCTATGCAAGAAGCCACAAGAAAACTCGACCTCCTCTTCACTGTGCCCTCCAGTAATACACTTCACCTAGAGATGGATGCAACCATTGGGAATCACACTGAGAACCTCCTCCTGAAGAATTGAAAGAAAAAATTCCTACAGTGGCACTCGAAATCCCTGAAGAAAGGGTGAGCTCTTCACTTGAAGAAATCATGTTGAACAGCAGGTGACTCGACTAAGCATCTCGAGCGACCAAAGAGAAATCGATATTACCAATAAGATGAATGAATGAGATGAGGAGAGTTTTCTTCCTAATATAGATTTCATGGAGAAATTTTTCCTCCAATTTTTCCTCCATCATGGGCCCTCACTTAACCACCATCATGCAAAACTTAACCACCTCCATGCAAATCGAACTAGGGAGTGCGTAACTTAACTACAACACAAACAAC